>VDFB02147397.1:0-11746 GCA_007258455.2 Sequoia sempervirens | reverse complement strand
GCTACTACTAATGCATCTTTAGTGACCTATAATTTTTCTAAAATGGTAACTATGTAGCCTTCACTACCTAGTTTTCCTGTGGAAATTACATTCCTTTTCAAATTTGGAACATGCCTTACCTCCTGTAACAACCATTCATTTCCATTATGTAACTTGATATTTATCTTTCCTTTTACAATAATCTTATAGGGTTCATCATCACCCAAATATACCTATCCAAAATCACCTTGAACATAATCTACAAAATATTTCATATGGGGTGTGGCATGAAATGAAGCTCCTGAATCTATTACCTAGGAATCATTAACATTATCTAAACACATAATTTAAGTATCCTACAATTTATTACTTGCAACATTAGCTTCCTTATTTTTATCATGTTGTCTATCTCCTTGTTTTCCTTTTTGAGACCAACATTCCTTCTTCAAGTGTCCTAGCTTTCCATAGTGCCAACAATCCATTTTTCCTCTACATATAGATCTTCCTTTCTTCGACTTCCCTTGTGACTTCCCATGATTTTTTTGGGCTTTTTCCTATCTCCTTTGTTCTTCCCTTGTTCTCTATAGTCAAAGTATTACTTGATGTTGAAATCTTACTTGTGCTTTTCCATTTCATTTCCTCGCTAAGGATAACACCAACAGCATCATCAAATTTCAATGTATTTGAACCAAAGACTGAGTTACTTATATCCATGACCAAGCTATTCCAACTCTCTGGCAAGGAACATAAAACCAAGAGATCCCTCACCTCTTCATCAAAATTCAATTTTATAGAAGCTAACTATATGGTAATTGTATTAAACTCATTTAAATCATTTGTCACAAATCCACCTTCAATCATTTTTAGATTAAACAAATGCTTCATGAGAAATACCTTATTTGAGGCTAAGGGTTTTTCATACAATTTAGCCAAAGCTTCCATTAGATTCTCTATTGTCTTTTCTTCTATTATTTTGAACATCATAGATGGTGTTAGGAAAAACTAAATGGTTCCCAATTCCTTTCTATCTAGAATCTCCCATTCTTCATTGGACATCCTAGCATGTTTCTTTCCTTTCCCTTGCAATGGCTGCCATGGATCCTTTTGATACAAATAATCTTCCATCTGCATCTTCCATAATTGGTAATTTTGGCTGTTGAACTTCACAACCTTGAATTTTCCTTCTTCCATTAATCCCACTCAAATCTAGAGGTTTCCTACCAATCAAATTAAATACACGTGGCTCTGATACCACTTGTTAGGGTTCAGGTAGATTTGAGCAATACACATTAACAATTATATGTAGATTAAATAACCTAGAAAGAAAAAATGAAGAATAACACAAAAGAGATCAACACAAAATTTAACATGGTTCACCCAATAAGGGCTACATCCACAGAAACTCAACCATCTAATGAATTTATTATCCAGCACGCAAAAAAAATTACAATCTCACAAACACCATACCACAACATACACCCTAGCCACATATAACAAGCTTTTTGGAAGCTTCTAGAAGTAGGGTTTTACAAAGTCAGTTTAAAAATTAACTTCCAACCCCTTGATGTGTTAAGGGGAAAATGTTGATGTGTTAACAAGGAAATTTTTTTTTGGGGGTTGCACCCCATAATCACTGCTCAAGGCTCAGCTCTACCTCAAACCTCAGTGATGATATGCAGAGAGTGTATAGTATTTGCATGATCAGTTTCCACATACCAACAACAAGCCCTAATATGTACCCCATCAAAAGTAATACAAGTAAAAGAACTAGATTCTAAAGGTTCTATTTAATTTTTTTATAAAGGATAGTAATCATCTTTTCACCTTTAAATAAATAGTCATATTAAATAGATATAAAATTTTCAATTGTTGTAACTTGCACATTATGTGTAACATAAAATTAAGGATTGAATTCAAATCAATTTATACGAACTTTTATATCTATATATGTACCTTTAAAGCCACAAGGAAATTAAATATGTATCATCAATTTAAGTTCATGTAAGCATGGGATCTATGGTTTAAAATTATACATGGATCTTTCAAATGAAATCAAATATTCTTGAACTTAAGAATTCCATGGAAAAAATATAAATAATTGGAAATAGACTCAATTTAAGGAAATGGAAAAATAAATTTTCAAATTTTGTATTAAATATATCTACAAACTTTTCAATTGTTGACATAGAACACACATTATATGTACAGAAAATTAAGCATCATTCAAATCAATTTAATTAACTTATGTACCAATGTGTTTCAGTCACTAATTTGTGAACTTCCATGGAACAAATGCAATTGGAAATACATGATAAGGAATTTAGACAAAATTATTTTAAAAAACTTCACTAGGTTTCAAACAAGTATTGCATATGAGTTTACATGCAAGCAAAAAAAGTGAGAGATAATGCTATAAGGAGTTGAACTTTCAAATGAAATCAAAGATTCCTGAACTTAAGAATTCCATGGAACAAATATGTAATTGGAAATATCTACTCAATTTAAGGAAATGGAAAAATGAATTTTCAAAGTTTGTATTAAATAGATACATACAAAATTCAATTGGTGTAGTGCACATGTTATGTATAAATTTAAGCATTGAATTGAAATCAATTTATAATAGTTTCTATCTATATATGTACCTAAATTTACAAGGAAATTAAATATGTAATATCAATTTAAGTTCATGCACACACTTCATCTTTATAAGTTTACATCCATCTCTTATGAACATAGATATCTAAAAATTAAAAATAACTTATACATACCAATGTGTTTCAATCATGACTAATTTGTTTTTCCATGTCCAACAAATGCAATTCAAAATAGATGATAAGGAATTTAGGGAGAATGAGTTTAAAAAAATTCACTAGATTGAACAACTATTGTATATGAGTTTACATGCAAACAAAAAAAGTGAGAGGTGATGCTATAAGTGGAGTTGAACTTTCAAATGAAATCAAAGATTCTTGAACAATTATGAATTACATGGAACAAATATGTAATTGGAAATAGACTCAATTTAAGGAACAATGTGTTTCAACTACTAATTTGTGTCCAACTAGATTTAAAATACTTGTCATTAACATATATTATAAGTTTTACAACTAAAACAATCTAGAGTTCAAACAAGTTACTATCAGATCTCACTTGAACATGTATATAGTACAAGTGAACTTGAAAATCATTGATATAATCTAACTCAAACGTTTTAGTTCAAACCACTCTCCAATAACATGTAATTTTTTTTTATGATCATCACTATCTATTCTCCTTTTTTTGTCCACATGCATGTGGAACTACATGAAGATGTAGGGTGGTAGCAATTACTAGGTGACTATATTGATATACCTTGTTATTAGGTTGATAGTCAATAAAATGAATCCCATGTTGAATAATTTTGACTTGTTTGAGATATATCCCTTGCACTACTACATGGTAAACAACATGAACCTGAGGCAACACATGTGCACGTAAAACATTTTCACTCAAGGTTTGTACAATATATTTAATGTTTTTACTTGGTAATGTACATGTACTCAATGTATATATAATTTTAAATTCAAACTCACATGTGGGAAACAACATTCCATCACTTGTTTAAGGTTTTCTTAGCTTATTCCTCTCTTACGTGCAACATAGTAAATAATAGCTAACACCTTCTACATTTCCACACTCTACTATGACTGCAAAAAACTCTCATGTACACCAAATTTACACATGGAAAATTTGTAAAAGAAATTAGAATTGTCTAGTCTTAAAAATCATTGAATTTATGTAATAAATTATTGAAAACTTACACATGTACCTTTTCTAACCAATCATGAAATATTTTCATAATCAATTGAATTCAAAGGAATTCCTTCAAATATTTCATCCTCATTTTCATCATATGTGTCTGAAATGACTAGTGGCACCAAATTCCATCTACTAACATATCCAAGTTCTTGGTTGTTACGTGCAACATAGTTTCCCAAAATACACTTAGTGTAGAAACAAGTGTAATCCCTCATGTATAATGTCCATCCAGGGTGATTATCTATACTCTTAACACAATGAAAAGATCTTATTTTGTCTACTCTCTTACATAGCATGCATTATCCCATCCACACTCCTGTGATACGCAGTAAAAACCCTATGTGAAAACATACATATATATAAATTAAATAAATAAAATTTCAAATTTAATTTTATACATACCCACATCTCCCTTGAAATACTCCATGTGGAATGTTTTGGTTTGTTCCTGAAGATGTTCCAACCTCATTTGATGCAAAGTTTTTCTTACACCATTCAACAACATCATGTGCATTTTCTATATGATCTTTTGAACAACTCATTTGATGCTTTCTTAGAGCATTTTTTATGCAAGCTTCTATGCCATCATGCCTTACCCTTTTCCATCACACTCTCAAAGAACCTTCAAACATGTGGTATTTTGTAATTTTTATGATATCTACATAGTGTATAAAATGGCCATGATGATTTTTATCGTACCACATATCCATCTGACCATACAAAATACTTTTTGATTTTTACACCCCTGCTCTGCAAATTCCAAAAAAAAATTGTAAATCAATGTTGTACAAAAAGTGTGCCATGCTCTTTATCATCACTAACATAAAAGTGATATTCTTTCTTAATGACTCATTCATATATACTCTCAACACCATCCAATTCTGATTGTGCATGTCGATAGCATGCATGAACCATAATAGTGGTCTGCTTTGAAAAGTAATATTCTGATCAAGATTCTCATTTTGATGTACAAAAGAGTAATTTTATGCAAAGTAAACTACTGATATAACTATTCCAATAGGGAAAGTATCTCTTAATGTTTGAAATTTTTGTGTTTTAAACTTAGCAAAAAAGGCAAGTTGTACATATGGTTGTATCAATTTTCAAAAATAGATTCCATAAATTTTCCAATAGGTATCTCCTCTTCTACATAGTTTAACCTTGTGGATTCTTTCCCAAAGTTTTTTTTAAACTTTAAATACTTGTAACTCTTTCAATTTATTGTCTTTGTTAGGATAGTATCTTCATTTCTTGAAGTAAATTTAGCCAAATCTCCACATGTTTCACAAATTCCTTTTATGCAATTTATTTGAGGTCCATTTGCATTATCACATAACATGGATTTTATGAACAAACTTACCTATTTAGGAGATACATTTTGAAAACCATAACTTCCTTCTCTCATCTTTTGAAACAACTAATAGTAGAGATCAAATTCAATATGATAACAACAACAAAATGTATCAAAAACCTTGTTTATCTTCACATAATATGGCTTGAACCTTTCATATATTGTTTTCCCAATCTTTATATGTGGATAATTATTACAAAAGTTCATATACATCTCAATTTTTGTTATTTCTAGCCAATTTTTTAGATGATTTTCATTAATATTGGGCCCAATCCTATGTATCATAACATCTCTACTATTTGATGATGGACGAGTTTGATCATTCTAAAAACTTGAGATCAAGTTCCTAACAACATCTTCAATCTTGTTAGAATTGAGAGCTCCACACATAATTTCCCAATTTCCTTTTGAACTATCATACAAAACCTTTCTCTTTTTCTCATATTTTATTACTGTGGTTCTACTATAACCAATTTTAGTCGAAAGTGTAGAAATTTTTCTTTTTCTTGATCTATCTTGATTTAAAAAAGATGTCAACATCACCCTTATTATAATGGCCTTACCACTAATTGATATCCTTTACCAATTGAATCTAAACCTTTTTTAAACATTTTCAACAATATATTTTTGTAGTCTCATGTGTTTCCTCTTATTTGATGTCGAATGTACACCCAATAATTATAATGGCTCTTTCAACTCATTATGAAAAGGTAGATGTGATAACATTTGGTATTTTTCAAGTGTTTCAAGATGATTGAAGTGACCATTGATTATTTCCTTTACAGATTTAGTCATTGACCTCCTATGAGTATTTCTAGGTTGGCTGGCATAACATTTCGATTTCTCCATATCCATTTCATGTAAATGATCTAAATTTTAATAAGAATTTTGTTTCCTCATCTTCTTAGCTAGATTTATATGCTCATCCATACCAATAGGAGGAAGTGATCTTGACCCCTCTCCAACATGCATTGCTTGAACTTGGGTCTCCTCTGTATCTTTAACCATGTGTTCTTTAGCCTTGTTCTATCCAATATCTAAATTTGGCTCAACTTCTTGAGAACTTCCTGCTTGTTGACCATTTTCTACATGTCACAAAATATTGCAAAGAAAGTGAGAGATGATTCTATATAAATGGAGTTGAACATATGAAATCAAATGAAATCAAAGATTCTTGAACTTAAGAATTCCATGAAACAAATACAATTGGAAATAGATGATAAGGAATTTAGGCTTGAAATGAGTTTAAAACTTCACTAGGTCAAGAACAAGTATTGCATATGATTTTACATTTGCAAGCCAAAAAAGTGAGAGATGATGCTATAAGTGGAGTATAACTTGAATAAAATGAAATAAAATATTCTTGAACTTAAGAATTCCATGGGACAAACATAATTGGAAATAGATCTTCAATTTAAGGAAATGGTAAAATGAATTGTCAAAGTCACTAGGTTTTATAAATTGGATAGATGAATTTACATGAAAGCAAAGAAAGTGAGAGATTATGAGCTATAATTGGAGTCAAGAACAAATGAAATCAAAGATTCTTGAACTTAAGAATTCCATGGAACAAGTGAAATTGGAAACAGATGATAAGGAATTTATGCAAAATTCAAAACCTCACTAGGTTGAACACAAGTGTATTGCACATGAGTTTACATGCAAGAAAAAAAAAAGTGAGAGATGATTCTATAAGAGGAGTAGAACTTTCAAATGAAATTAATCTTGATTCTTGAACTTAATAATTCCATGAAACAAATACAATTGGAAATAGATTCAATTGAAGGAAATGGAAAAATGAATTTTCAAAGTCACTAGGTTTTGTAAATTGCATATGAATTTACATGCAAGAAAAGAAAGTGAGAGATGATGAACTATTTAAGTGGATTTGAACAAATGAAATGAAATATTCTTAAAATTAAGAATTCCATGGAAACAATGCAATTGGAAATAAATGATAAGGAATTTAGAAAAAATGAGTTTAAATAAATTCACCAGGTTGAGCAAGTATTGCATATGAGTTTAGATACATGCAAGCAAAAGAAGCGAGATCTATGATGCTATAAGTGGATTTGAGTTCAAATGAAATCAATTATTCTTGAAAGTTTAATAATTCCATGGAACAAATACAATTAGAAATAGATTCAACTTAAGGAAATGGAAAGATGAATTTTCAAAGTCACTAGGTTTTGTAAATTGGATACATGAATTTACATGCAAGCAAAGAAAGTGGGAGATGATAAGCTATTTTAAGTGGAGTTGAACAAATGAAATCAAAGATTCTTAAACTTAAGAATTTCATGGAACAAATGCAATTGGAAATAGATGATAAGGAATTTAGGAAAAATGAGGTTCCAAGTTATGGTTATTTCTATGCAAGATGACTATTTTTTGGATTTTTCAAGGTATAAATGATGTCTAAGGATAATAGCAAGACGAAGAATCAAAGTGACAATAGTCAAAATGTCAATAGTTTCACAATGAGGTTAATATCTTTAGTATGTCTAAGGTAATGTCAAATTTAATGAAAATGTGAAAGGATGATGGGTGTGAATGGTAATGTGACCTTAGAGGATGACTAAGGGTATGGAAACTAAGCACCTTGTGGAAAATATAAGGTAAGTTTTCTTGATTAAAACTAAGATAGACAAGGTTAAAAATCTGATTTATCAAGACCTCAATGATGGTAAGGACTAAAATGACAAGTTGAAAAAGGTGGTCTCAAACTAGAGCCTTGTGAGTTGAGGATCCAACCTAAATGATAAAGGACTAAGATAATGGAAAAGTGAAGTCAAGATAAATCGGATTTTGAAACTATGGGGTGCTCTACAGCCTGATAAGTTTCCAAAGTCAAAACCTACAACAAGGTGTATGCAAGCTAAAAAATGAATTAATGTTTGACCTATGGTAAATGCAAGTAATGCAATTACGGAAGAATGGATGGATGGATTATAAATGGTAGGTTTGTGTGTTTGTAAGTCTGTGATGAAAGGACAAGAATTGATAAAAAAATGGATTGTCTCAATTTTCCCATAAAATTTGTAATAGCAGGAAATTGTGTCGAATGACAGTCAGTTGTATCATTTTGAATAGCAATTGCAGCTTACAAATCTAAGCAATTATGGCATTCTAAATGTCAAATGCGGTTAACAATTTGTCTTGCTAAGTTTTGACTGATTTTTGACCAATTTTGGTGTGATTTTGTGAAATATTTTGATCATTGAAAATGCAACAAACAGTCTAAAAACACTTGTTTGGTCTGATCTAAGTGTGAAAATGTATAATTGTAATATGTATTCAAAAGCATTTGTAAATAATGTACAACCTAGGCTGGAAAGCAATACTACTTGCTGAGTCCCTACTTGGATTATTCCAAAAACTTAAACAAAGTGGACAACTAGAGATCTTGGTGACACTAGCTCCCGCTTACATGACACGGGCACAACAAAATATCTTACCCTAAAGATCTAAAGATCTTATAAGTTGAGGGATTTCTTTTCCCTACAATGAATAGTGAATGTAGGGTGGCTTCAGAGGTTTGACCTCCTATACCAGTAAGTAAAAGGGTTTTTGGCCTCTATAACAAGTGGAACTCTTAATCCATGTTTTGGGGTAATATTGGTGGCTATACATGCAGTAGTTCACTCAATTAAGAGGCCTTCCAATCCCTTCCTTAGAAAGGATTTTGACGTATCTCAAAGATATTGAGGGAGACATCTCTCGGTATTGGATATTTGCATTAGGTGATTGAAGACTTTCCCAACAATCACAATTATTTATATAACGGACCAAAACAAAGTATCGCTTGGGTTGTTCCCTCTCACAAGTTGGAGGCAGGCCCTCTAAGGGTAACAAAAGCAAGACAAAAAAAATGTTTTTGATCACCAAGATTGCTCAAGGCATGAGGAAATAGCATAAATAATATGTTTTCCTCACACTAGCATGATCTTCATTTTAAAAAGAAAAATCTCAAATCCAAATGTGTGGGTGATTATGAAAATTCCAAAAGATGTTTTTTTATTCTCAAGATCACCAAACAGTGTGAGAGAAGAGCATACACACCTTAAGAAAAGTTACAAACCACAAGATAGTGAAGAAACTAGTTCCTTTTAAGCCCAAATCCAAAAGTGAGAAAGACACTCAATGCAAGATTGTTGTCAATTTTAGGTCCCAAATGAGTGAAAATGCAAGGTTTATTTTAATCCCAATGAGTATGAAAATGAAACAAGATAGATAAGTTAGAAAGATCAATTGAAAATGCCTCATTTTCACCTATGCCACATGCTAGAAATTAGATGTCAGTAATAGAAAACCCTTAGAAAACCATGATCAAAAAAGATAAACCCATATAAAGATATAATAATTAGTATTAACTTCCACATTATCTAACATGGTTTTCATAATTAGAAATAGATTTATAAGGAAAACATTGAGGTGTTAGTAAAGGTCCTAAAAACACAAAAGAGAAAGAGAGAGAAAAGAAATAAGCATGTACCTTGTTTCCTTCTATGATATTTTTCCAAGTTTTGTTTGAGCCTCTTTGTTCTTGTTCTTTTGAATAATTTTGTTGAGCCTTATTTTTTATTTTTTATTTTGCTCCAATTTCTTCTTCAAGTAAAAGATGACTAAAGAAAAATACTCTACCAAAAGTAAATTCTCCAAAATTTTCCTTGATTGATAAAAATGCAAAGTTGTCTTCTCCAAAATTTGCCTTGATTGATAAAAATGCAAAGTTGTCTTCTCTAATATTTGCCTTGATTGATAAAAATGCAAAGTTCTCTTCTCCAAAATCTTTCCTCCTTGATAAAAATGCAAAGTTCTCTTCTCCAAAATCTACCCTTTGATATGCAAAAATATCTTCTCCAAAATCTATTATCCTTGATAGAAATGTGAATTAGTCTTGCAATGATATAGAAAATGAAAAAATAAGCTTGTATTTATATGCATATGAAATTAAAAATAAAAATAAAAATACATTCGTCGGCCAAGGGTTCGAGCAGACGTCAGCTAAGGTTGCGCTCTAACCACCTTGACCAACCTTTTTTAATATTATTTCAAAGGGGTTCGTGCAAACACCCATTCACTCAAACCCCCATTCAAGAAAATGGGTCAAGGGGGGTTCAAACAAAAGGGGATTCGATCGAACCCCCCTTTTCCCCATTTTCCCCCTTCTCCTCTTCTACAAAATTTCTATAAAAAAATTTCCTTTCCAAGCTTGGGTTGAGGATGAAAATGGAGGAAACTTCAGAGACCCAGCAAGATGATGGTAGTCCTTGAAACAAGTTATCCATTGAATATAATTTTAATATATTTTGGTTTTATTATGTATTTTTTAGTTTAATTAAACATAATTTTTCACTAAAAATAAAGCTCTCTATTTTGCACATGTGGAATTTAAATAGAATATTATAAAAAAATTTGAAAATATGTTTGGGCTAGGTATTGATGTCCTTGATCCAATAAAAAAAATGAATTTTGATACATACAAAAGAATTATGTTGTTTATGATCTACCTATGTCTAAATTGTAATTGGTTTGACTTCAAAACTTCATTAAGGAAAAGATATTCAATAAAATACAATGAAACTAATTGAACTTGTTAGATATCATAGTTACAAAGATAAATTAAAAAAATAATAATAATTTTATCCTTCATAGAAATTTTTTATGTTGTTTATGGTGAGCTTCACTCTTTAAAAATGGTGTTTACTAATAAAAACTAGCTTTCGTAGGATATGGAAAAGGAAATGATAACTGATTCAAAAATTAAAAAATAAATATATATTTAGAATCTAAAGACAAAATGTCACAAATCACTAGTTTGCATCATGTTCAAATTCCTCATGGTTTAGTAGCTATAGCTGCCTGAAAGTGAACATTTAGTTGAAGAAATTCAGTTCAATATCTAGTTTGGCCAAAAAATTTAAACCAATATTGTGGGATCACCCCCCTATTTGCTTGTGTTTAATTAGCCTCTTAAAACTCATTTTTAACCTCCTATACCATCAAGTAGATCTCCTATGTTGGAGATCCCAAGTTTTGAGAGTCTCAATTCTATACAAGAACCAATCCTTGAGGAGGCTCAACCTTTCTTTGATTGAGAAACCCCTTATAGAATCCCAACAAGAGTTTCAATGCCCTTTTAACCATTTTTCTCCACCTATTTGAAACATTTCATTTTTTAAAGGTGAACCTATGGAATGGGGTCCTAATTGGTTAGAGGAATAGGTATGTGCAGGATCATCATGAAAAAAATAAGCCCTTAAGTGGCAAAAAAATTAGAAAAATTAGAGTTAGGCAACTTGGCATAAAAATTTGAATAAGCTATCTATATTATTTCAAAAATATGTAAGAATAGAATCTGTAGAAAATTGAATATAGTTTCTAAACTACTAGGTTTATTTGATTTTTGAAAAAATCTATTTAGTGAAAATTTGAAATTTCAATGCAGTAGTACTTAAATTTTAGGGGAAAAATAAGAAGTAGGTGTCTGTCTGACTTCGCTAACCACAATAAAATGATAATATTTTTTTATAAGTTTTTAGACATAAGTAGAGGACTTATGTTTGGATGTGATGCATATTTTAAGTAATTTTTTTGCAAGTAAATAATTAATTA
>VDFB02147396.1:0-10429 GCA_007258455.2 Sequoia sempervirens | reverse complement strand
TTTGGTTGAGTCAAGAGTCATTAACTATCTTAAATGTCCTTTGTCAACTCTCATAGTTCTACAATGAAACACACATTCCTATAAAACTACTATTATGAAATCACATGACTTGATTTTACTAGACCAACACAATTCTACCACAAGTTATAATTTTATTAATCAATCTTATTGATACATATAATTTTCAGTTAATATATTGTAAAACTATATTTGTTACAATCATAAACTTAATTATTCATCCTATATAATCTAACCATATTTAGGACTCCAAATCATTCATCATCATCATATTCAAAAACACTACTTCCCAGACACCTTCATTATTTAAAATTCTATTCTACTTAATTTCGATTTAAGAATTCATTTGACAACATTTCTAAAAGTGCAAAATTTTCTATGCAATGGCTTTATCATCTAATCATACAAATGTACATATTTCATTTCAAAGCAGAATATTTCATGCCATTTCATAATTTCCTTGGCACTTGTACATAAAAATTCACTCTCCATCTGAATCATTGTGGTTTCACGAGAAACAAATTTCAGTACTCCATCCACATCACATGAAGATTTTGACTTCAGGACATCCAACATCCTACTTAGAATACGTTTTTAAGATATCAGAGAAAAAATATTCAATTGAAGCCTAATGCAGTCAGGATAAGAAATATCTGCAGAGAATTGGAGATTGCCATAAATGCCTTAATTAGTCCGAAACCACTCAAAAAATTACTTTTCCTTGTAGATTTGGATGAAACTATTGTCCTCTGTGCTCTCATCATCTGCTTGGAAGATACTCTGTTCATCTCTGTCTCATCCAAAGCTTTTCACATATGAGCCATGGCCGAAACCCAAAGCTTTTCAAATCAGCGTCCATTTTTGCTGGATATGCGGGGAAATTCCTGAGGGGAAGTTTCGGAATGCATGAAAGGGTAGCAGATAATGAGTCAATAAGCGAAGGCCTCGGGTATTGGGGTAAGTCTGGTTCTCCATGAGTTGTTATTGTTGTTGCGGTCGAACTTCGTCCGTGTCGATGTTATGCGCTTCGAATCCGCTCCCGAAATTGGAAATTCATTAAAACTTATAAAATCTGGTTTATGAATTTGGCGTCCATCCATTTCCTGCTCCACCGCATGCATGACTTTAGGACCTCGACGCTTTTTGCTAATGCTGTGCTTGTTCTGCTTTGATTGCAGGGCAGCAGCTGCTTTTACGACCATGGCAGCCATCTCTGAAGGCAGTAAAGGGAATTGCAATCTTGTCAATGGAAGGAGAAAATAGAGGCGATCCAATTGCAATTCTTCCTGCGCAGGAAGAGGGGACAAATACTCATTAAAGTTCATGGTGTCAGAAAGGCAGACGAAGAAGCCTTCCCTTTCGCTTAAAACTTGAGCTACCTTCACTGGATCCTCATACTCCCGAAGCGCACCATCTTCCACAATTAACTTTACAGTCGGACGAGTTTTGGGGGAAGTAGATAGAGAACTACCCATATCATCTGGATTTCTGAAAGGAAGAGAACGAGTGAAGCTGTCCATCCAGTCTCTTCGTTTGTATATATAGGAATAAAATCAGGTTTAACTTACTGATGAATCAAAGTGGGGAAACGTAAGCGAAATCGTCATATGGAGGAGTAGGACCCACGTCAATGCAACATTGGCGTGCTCGACAAGGAAACAAAGTCGCACAATCATAGACGGTGAAATCGTAAGGGGAAGAGAAGGGAAGAGGGGAGAGTAGACAGTGGAAAGTAAATGGAAGTATGGGTCAAAAGCGAATTTGCTCTCTCGCCCGGGCCCATCACACCATGGCTGCTTTGATGTTTCATTCGTAAAATGCAACAGGCTGTTAGCGTATTGCTTGCAAATTAAGTAAAGGACAAATGCAAAGTTCGTATTTAGTGAGCTTTCTTCATCGTTTTTGAGGTCTCTACTTTTGAGTCACATGTGGTGGAAGTTCATCTTTCCTTGAAATTCTCATTCGATGTGGGGACTAGAAAGACCATCATAGAATTTTCTTAAGCTAGAATATGAGTATGGTTCAGTATAACAAGAGACGTTCCTACCGGTAGGATTTGTGAGTTGTTGTTTGTTTGAGAATTGCTTAACATAGTGGTAATAATTGCTTAACGTAGTGGTAATAGTTGTTGCTTAACATTCTCCATGTTTTATAATTTTTTGTTTGATAATTGATCCAACGCTTTCATTATCATATTTGCACGTACCATTCCTGTTTGGCATGCATTTTTATGTTGCAAGTGTCTTTTAAGAGCAACTAACATTTACTAGAAATAATCTATCAATTTCACAAATAGTGCAACATAAAACAACAAATGTAGAAACTATAACAATAACAATAAATTTGCCAAGTGATGAGATCAACATATGTAATCTCTATGCAAGACCCACCACACCAATAACAGAAATTATAACAATCACAAATCAAGTATTCTCCTCTATCAATTTAACTTCAACTTTCTATATTCTACACGACTTCAATGTTGATATGGCAGTGGATAATGCACGAAAGAATTGGCTATCAAATCACATGCACAATTCTAAAATGAATTTTATGTTATATAAATTAAACCATGTCAACAAGCCACTAATTGATCATATGTGGTGCAACATAAATGTAAAACCATGTTCTATTTACAAATCAGAAGCATATTGGAGTGATCATGATCCTATTTATATAAACATTGAAACAAATGACAAATTCAAATCCACTTAGTATCTTTTTAAAAATATTAACATTATTAGTATTTCTTTTAGCTAATAATGGAGTCTAGCAAGAGAGCCAAAACAAGCCAGAAAACCATTTAACAAATATGAAAAAGGTGAAAAGCATTGTCTATGTTCAATTATACTATCCAAATTACTCTTGAAAACAATAAATTGAACTGATGCAAAGATTGCAGATCCAAAAGCAAGAAGAAAAATACAGTATCAATTGAAGAACTTCACTCGCACAAGGGAGGAAATATATTTCAAGGAGATGTAATTGTGGTCTACAAAACAAGTCTTGACAAACAAAACAATACAAAGAGAAGTTCTTCATGCAGATTTAACTGATGAAAAAGGTGAAATGTCAATTACTATCAATTTCCAAATTGCACCAAAGACAGATTATGATAGAGGTGATTGTGACTGCATCTTGATTTTCACAAACACAACACCAGTTGAAGTCATACTATGCATGCATGATGAATACAAATTCATACCAACTAGCACAATTACACAACTTCTTACAAGTGAAGAAAACTATGCAATTGGATCTGTAGCGACACTTGTGGTGGGAACAAAAAGAACTTCTTTCCAATTTTTTGTTCAAATAAAAGATGGCCATTCAAAAATGGACAAAGCACGGGTATTTCAATATATATGAATATAAATGTATAGCAAAGTGAAGAATTTAGATATAAAAGTAGAGATATATATCAATGTAATTGCATAGCAATGTTCATAGAAAAGTAGAAATAAGTATGAGTGTAAATGCATAGAAAAGTCAAGAATATGCATTTTTCTGTCTATAGACCACTATGGTCAATACATTACAAATGGTAGTAGATAATTATATTATTGTTTGTTGTAGTGATTAATTGTGCAATGAAAATCCTATAACATATAGAACTATTGCATATTTATTCTCCTTGTTCAAGCTATGGCAGTTATTCTCCTTGCTACAGATGACAATCCACGTGATTTTGGGCATTCCCTTCTGCAGAAAAATGTTTGAAGATGGTTATGAGGACATTGTTTTTTATTTTATGTGATAATCTTTCTATAGATAATGTAGTATTGAAATTGAATTTTTAAATGAAGCTAAATGTTTGTAAAATACAAGCGTACCTGGATATAAGATGTATATATCATTCTTCAATAGATTGTGCATTGGTTATGAGGTTGTTTGGATTCAATTTGAAATGTCCTTTTTTGCATAAGTCTCTTAGGATGAAGACAATTGATGATTTTTCATCAATGTATTCTTCATATGAAATGTTTAGTAATTTGGGAAGCAAGAGTTGCATAATAGATCTATCCATTGTACATTCCATTGTTTTCTTTCTATCACTTGTCAAAATCACTTTCAAGTAGTGAGAGTAGATATATGCAACTTGTTGTTTGCATTTAATACAAAAGGCAGTTTGTTCTTGTAGTTCTCCATATGTATCAAATTTGTAGTTGCAATTTGGACAGAAAGCTTGAAATGGATTTGCAAATGCATTGGCTATTCTTATTGTTCCATAAATCTGCAAAATATAACGAAGATGTATATTATGTATTTTTTAATCATTTTCTAATAGTGTATAATTGCATTGGTGCAAATGTGATTGTGTTAAATGTTGAATACAACAAATTACTGACATAATCAAATGCCTTAGTTACCTCAATTGTTGAATGCAACAAATTGTTGAGATACTTGAAGGCCCTCTTGTTATTCAATTTGCTAAAGTATGTTGATTGAGTTGTTTGTAGAGCGTTGTATTTTGATTCTCGCCTCTTTACAATGTTTCTCAACAACATGATTGGATATTGTTCGAGGCGTATTTGTTCTTCCATTGAAGAGAAATGATGTTCCAAACTCTCGTGTATTTGTACCTGTATTGTGGATGCATGTTTTTATTTGAACATTTATCTTTAGTTAAAAATATGGTAAGCAATAATTGATGTAAATTGCAATGAAATAAAGAATTAGAGGAATATTTAAATACCTGTGCTTTGTCCATTTCTGAATGGCCATCTTTTATTTCAACAAAAAATTGGAAAGAAGTTCTTTTTGTTCCCACCACAAGTGCCGCTATAGATCCAATTGCATAGTTTTCTTCACTTGTAAGAAGTTGTCTAATTGTGCTAGTTGGTATGAATTTGTATTCATCATGCATGCACGGTATGACTTCAACTGTTGTTGTGTTTGTGAAAATCAAGATGCAGTCACAATCACCTCTGTCATAGTCTGTCTTTGGTGCAATTTGGAAATTTGTAATGCATATAGCTGTTCCAGGAACTATTTTTGATTCATGATGTTTTACAAGGACACCAATTACATTGATAGTAATTGTCATTTCACCTTTTTCATCAGTTAAATCTGCACGAAGAACTTCTTTTGTATTGTTTTGTTTGTCAAGAGTTGTTTTGTAGACCACAATTACTTCTCCTTCAAATATATTTCCTCCCTTGTGCGAGTGAAGTTCTTCAATTGATACTGTATTTTTCTTCTTGCTTTTGGATCTGCAATGTTTACATCAGTTGAATTTATTGTTTTCAAGGGTAATTTGGATAGTATAATTGAATACAGAATAAATGGCTTTCGTCTTTGACATTTTAAGCGAATGGTCGGCCTTGCTCGCCTTCTTGGCCGGAATTCCAATACACTACAAGAAATATCATTGATATAAAATGTTAACATTTGTAAAGATACTATGACGGAACTCATTTTGGTTCTCATCGTCATATAAATAGGACCTGATCACCCAATATGCTTCATTTAGTAAACAGGTTCATGGCTCTGTACTAAGGCACCAACATGATCAATTAGCGCCTTTGATTAAATGGCTCTGGTCTCTATATAACATAAAATTCATCTTTAGAACTGCAGCCGTGACGGAAGGAAATGAATTCCTTTAGTGCATTTCATCGACCTATATATCACCGCCAGTTTCGTTTATGGGCGGTACGAATGCCAAACCGACAGAGGAGAATACTTGATTTGTGATTGTTATAATTTCTGTTACTGGTGTGGTGGGTCTTGCATATAGATTACATATGTTCATCTCATCACTTGGCAAATTTATTGTTATTGTTATTGCTTCTACATTTGTTGTTTTATGTTGCACTGTTTTTGAAATTGATAGATTTTTTCTAGTAAATGTTGTTACACCATGTATGTGATTTGTTGAGAAATGATTAAAATTTTGGAATTCATTATTATGTTTTGATAGTTGCATATGTGTTTCTTGTAGACAAATAATATCACTTGACATCATTTCATGGTCACTAAGCATGTCTTCGATATGTACAAGCAGGTTACGAGTATTGAATGTGGTTAGTAGTAATTGTTTGTCGCTAATGCTTTGGAGATGGTGATTTTCAAACTCCCAAATTGATGTTGATTGTGGTGTTTTGGATATTCTCGGCCAATTTAATTTTCACCTTCGAAACGGCCCCATGTTGATAATTCTACCAAGAACAATGTGTCAATTGTTCGTGTACGTGATAGTGTTGTATATGCCAAACCATGTTTGTTTATGCCTGATGGATCAAATGCTAATGCTTGCATTGTAAGGCCTTGTGATCTGTGAATAGTACGAGAACATGCTAGTTGTATTGGAAATTGTTTTCTGATTGTCAATTTTTTTTGGTTGTATAGGTTTTTAGTAGGCTTTGCAATGTGAAGTATGGGTGTCCAACTTTTGTCTATGCACTCACTATAACATTGCACTAGTCTTTTTGCTTGTCGATGTCCAACTTTTGAGTCAGTGAACTTGATCCAAACTATATCAAAATTAGTGTATTTTGTGTATGCTTGGAATGTTCCATCTGATCCATTGACAAGCCCATCTTCCGTGTCATAATTTCCAGCATATATTTCAACTAGCATATTAGGTTTTAAGAGTATCTGAGATGGTAGATTAATTGAGTGGTCATACAACATAATTGTATTAGAGTTGTCATCATGTTCATCAATTGCATTCAATATAATTACCTCTCCTTGTGTGATGGATAACATGTTTTCATTGTGTTTTTCCACATCTTTCCTTCTGTAGAAGAGGAAAGGGAATGTTGGGTCCATTGGCGGTGAGCGCAAACATTTTTTATTTAAATACTCCAAGTCTTGAATTGTCTGGGATCCAAGTCGGATTCTATTGAGTATTGAAACAAATTTCTCATCTTTTTGTCGCATTGTCGATTGCAGTGCATAGCATTTTATATTTTGTTTCCAAAAGCTATAAGGCATTAATTCATTTAATGTTGGAGGATTCTCAAATACTAGTGCATCTTGTACAGGTTGTACTTGGTAAAGATCACCACAAAAAATTGTATCTAGATTTCCGAAATAGCTAGTGGGGGTTTGCATTATGTCTCGTAAACGTTTGTCAATGGAACGTAGAAATCTTGAACCCACTAGAGAAATTTCGTCTATCAATACCACACGGAGTTGTTGATAATGCTTTGACATAGCATCCAATGTTTCAGAACTCAATGGGATGAATTCTGACTTGTTAAATGGCATGTGTAATGCTGAGTGAATTGTCAATCCACCTATGTTATATGCGGCTTTTCCTGTATAAGCAAGTATCAGTCCTTTTGGTTTATTTGGATCGTTCTCAATAGATGAGTTGTATATGCGAATAAGTGTTTGATATATGGCTTTTGCGGTAAATGTTTTTCCCGTTCCAACACCTCCTGTTAAGAACAAGTGTAATGGTGCTTTGATGTTGTTTATTTTTTTCAATGCGATGTCTTTTACAATTGCTTGTTGTTCTTTGTTTAACATTCGTCTTAATTTGTAGTACTCAGAATTGTCTATTATTTGAGGATGTTTTGCAATTTCAAATTCGTTTTGAAATATTGTATTTGTTTTGTTGATTTTTTCTGTCTCAATATCTAATTGTATATTATATTGTTCTTTCATCTGCATACGATTTTCAGTAAGGCTTTCATTTTCATCAAGATCATTGTTTGTGTTGATTTCATCTATAGCTTTTTCAATGTCGCCCCACATAGGGTTGACTTTGTAGTTGTATTTTATGTGATTTGATGTAATAATATTTTCATGATACAAATAAGCACTATGCCATGTTTGGAATCCATTTTTAAGTGATTTTTCACTTTGTGTAAATGGCACATATAGTAGTAATTGTTCTCTACAATGGTTTTCTAAGTCAATATGTTTGTTGAAGTTTACAAAACGTATTATATTTGCTTCAGCTTTACTTTGTAATTTTTTACCATCTTTTCTATAATTAGAAACGAAATCTGCAAGACAAATGTGTGATAGTGTTGTTGGTCGTGCTAGATAGTAATCTATCAACGATTTTGATGTTACGTTTTTTGAATCATCTGGTTCTTTGCTCAATTGTTTAGTTGATTTTAAGACAAATGTTCTCTCATCCTCATTTCTTGTATCAATGAATACACATTTTCTTGAACTATAGTTTAATGGAAGTGATAAAGCAATGTGTGCTGCTTGTTGCGAAGAAATTTGTTGTAAATTGAGTAATGCATTTCCTAGTTTACTAATCATATTTATTGCATCGATACTATTTTGTTCATGATCTTTACGAATTCTTTTGAATGCATTTGTCATTGAATTGTCTACTTTTGTCATATACGAGCTACAATACATAGCCGCTGCATATGCATTCAATACAAATTGTGCGTCTGTATTTGCTTTCCATATTTCAGGCATTGTTCTAGCAAAACTATTATTCCATATGTCTGATGGTTTCCTTTTCAAAAATATTGTTGGCCTATGGATTGTAGACTTGATGGAAATTATGTATTCATCTTCACTAATATTCATTTCATCTATGAACATTTGAAATGAGATTGATTTGTCATAGTTTGCTTGTTGTAAAGTGGAAAGTATTTTTGATGCTGTTGAAATCACATTTTCGTCATTGGTTTTAGTTGGTTCCAAAATTGCAGTTTTCTTCATTGGCGGGAGCGGAAAATTATATCTACAAGTTTGTTTCTTCGACCTTCGACATTGTTTCGTGTGGTGATGTTTGTGTATTGTAGCTATATCTGGATGTAGATGTTCAGTGTTACAAGTAATGTAGTTGTCTACAAAATGTTCAATAGTTATGTTACTATCTCTTCCATAAATTGGTGCTTGTCTAATCCACAAGAGGAAATGATCATGCTCATTTCCACGATTTTGAAATTCGGTTATGGAGAAATAATCTGAAATGGTTCCAAAAAAGGAATTGTCTGTTAATATTAATTTCTTCATTGCATTAATTCTATGCCTATAATAGCATGCACATGTAATCGGATCTCTTCGAATCAAATGAATTCTTCTATCTTTGATTGTACTATTTGATTCTTCATGGTTGGTTGTTTTTTGATATGTGCGATGTAGTTCTTCAAGCGTTTTGGTTAATGGTTCCCAATATTGTTCAGCACTTGTAAATGTAACAAAAAAAGTTGGTGGTCCAAGTTGTCTTATCATCGCAAATAGATTTTTTTTTAGTTGATGCAAATAATCTGGAGATATTCTTATTTTTTTCAAATCGACATAACCAATGTTAGATTTAAGAATATTTTCTAAATTAGGTTTATGTTTCACATCTTTTGCTAGTAGCCTTCTCCCTTTTAATTGCCCCTTACGTAATCTCACCCATATTGTGGATAGCACTTGTTGTATTAGAATTTTAATGGTTTTGAAGAATAGGTTTGTAGTGTGGTAAGCAAATTTCCTATTTGAATGTTGTAATTCCCACTTTACAATTTTTTGATACGAATATCTTTTGACAATGTCCCCATCACGTGGATTGCCAAAGAACAGTGTAGGGAAATTCATCTCTTCAACGTATTTATCTTTAAATATTCCAATTGGATTATTTCCTTCTCCTGGTGCAATTTCTATGATCTTGTCTTGCATTTCATGTATGCACTTAGATTCAGTGAAACCATGTATCAATGTTTCACTAGGTATTTCATTTTCAATATCACTTTCAACATCGTTGTCGCTTGTATTGTTATCGCTTGTTGTGTCCTTTGCACTATCTAGTCGTAGAATTTCAATCCAGTCTTTGTTTATCTCAACATTCTCCATCTTGTATAATTTTTTGTTTGATAATTGATCCAACGCTTTCATTATCATATTTGCACGTACCATTCCTGTTTGGTATGCATTTTTTATACTGCAAGTGTCTTTTAAGAGCAACAGCTATTGTCGATGTTTCGTTCGTTGAACGTGATAATGCTTGTTGTATGATATTAGAGTTAATTGGTACATTTATAATAGACCCGGTCAAACCTAATTGTGAATTTTTGTATCCTAATTGCCAAATTTGCGCAAATGCAATTCTAAGGGACACTAGTCGTTCTTCTAGTTGTGTCAACATTGCCACATATCCTAATGGATTATTTGTTCGGATGTAATTTGGAGTTGCATATGTTGGTAATTTACATTCATTCAACGATGCTTTACATTTGGAACAAATATAGTTTGTTGTTGTGATTTGTTTATTTGTGGACAAGCTGTAATACATTTTCATTTCTTTGTCTTTCAAAGTTGTAATGTCTTTTTTAAAATGCAACATTTGACAAATTGAACATACATATCTAGGTGTATCTTCAATTTGTTTTTTGAACAATTCAATGGCTGGTTTTGAAATTCCTTTTTCCAACTTTGTACATGTTGCAATATTATTTGAACGTATTTGTTTTTTGATTTTTCGTAGTGAGTTGACTGTATA
>VDFB02147394.1:28470-44665 GCA_007258455.2 Sequoia sempervirens | reverse complement strand
GTCAACCAAATTAATTAGCCTATCAGTTCAAAGTAATACAATGTACTTATCCTCTTCATCCATGGTCTCTCCAACAAAATATGACATACATTGGCATTATATTATACCTTCATTAAAAGGGCTTGGATTGGGACAATCTTCCTTCATTAGCATAACCAATGGGATGGCATCCTCATGTTAGAATGCAATTAGGGGGTATACCGGGAGCCAATATTAACACCTAATAGCGAGAAAGAAAGATGACCCTCTAATGAGAGAGACCTCATAGATGTAGAGGGAGGAATGTCCTCTAGACCCACCTAGTTGTTTATTCTTGTGTCTCAATTGGAGGAGATAGGTTTGGTTGTCCTAATCGAGGTTGAGTGTATCTCAATTTAGAGGCTTGTGGGGTGGGCCTCAATGCCTCTCATGGATTTCTTTGTATTTATATCTCTCCACCTCCAATGTGTGTCACACCATTTTACTAATGATTGGAAAAACTCAATTTTAGGGCCTAGTTATTGTTTTACTTAAGCACTCCAATAAAATACTTTTTAATTATGTAATTAATTAATATAAAGTTACTTTTTCTATTTTAATTTTTAGGGGGAAAAACTTTATTTGTGGGCTCAAATTTGTAATGTCCCCTCTTTTCGGTGTGTGATCACCTTGGAGAGCCAATGTTCTATTTTCCACATTTCAGGAATTTTGGTGGGCATCTTGAATGTTGGAGGTGATTTGACATATTTTTTTGATGCCTTTGATACATCCATTTTGAATAAAATAATTTATCCACTCAAGGAGTGAACATTAATACCTTTTCCTAGTTCAGCTCAAGTTAAAGAAAAGCAGGTCAGCCTTGTGAAGAAAAACAATAAAACGTTTATATTTTTTCCTAGGTCGACCAAAGTGAAAGCCAGTGTTGAGTCAACCTTCTTGAAGGTAAGAAAATTTAGGTCTTGGTCGGCCAAAGTTAGTTGGGCACCAATAAGACTTAAGGGGTTGGCCTTGAGATGGGGAAAAAGTGAGAAATTAATAGCAATTTTGCCTAGGTTGGCCAGCATAGAGAAGAAGGGAAATATGTATAAATACAAGATCTTTGGAGGCATTTCATATTATATTGGAATTGTTATTTCCATTGCTTTGGACTGCACTTTTGAGCAGCTTATTCCAAGGACGAAAACCCTTGAGAATAAAGGGTGATTTGGACGAAAACCCAATCTCATCTTGGGAAGACTTCATAACAGAGATCTACTTAAACTTCATTGGAGGATTTTGAGTTTGGAGCAGAATTTGCATAACATTTTGGGGCAGAATTAGGTCATAATTTGGAGCAGATTTCATATCATTTTAGAGCAGAAATTTGGAGCAGATCTGAGCGCCCACCTTTGGGGGCAATTTTGCATATTTGGAGCAGCAAACCCTTAGCGCTTGCCAAGGAGGAATTCGCCATCTAGGGTTTGACATTTGAAGACTATTTTGCATATATTTGGTATGTACAATCACAGATTTAGATCTGATATGAAGAGCAGAAATCTGGGCATATATTTGGCATGTTTGAGCCCATGAATTCATTGTAAGATCAGTCCAGATTATTCAGTTTTATAGCAGCAGACTTCTTTAATCAGAAATCAGATTTATTGAACCTATGTTTGGCATTTGGATGGTTGATTTTCATGGATGCTATCATAATTGATGTTATCTACATGTTTGGCATAGTTTATGGATGTTTGATATATGTTTATTGGATGCCTATAAGTGTTTATCATTCTGAAAATAAAAATCGGAATTCAGTCCTATGGTTTGAGCAGAAAACTAAATCAGAAAAGTGCCGAAATATAAATCGGAAATTTAGGACATAAATCAAAAATTTTAGAGCAGATCCCATTGGGGATATCACAAAATTTGTAATTTCCTGTAAAGGCAAAGCAAGTGCCCCTCTTGAAAGCATCCATTATGTTGTTTGTTTCAGACAAATTTTTGAATTCCAACTCTCAAGGGCAAAAGCCCTTGGAAGCATAAACTAGAGCACAGAAACCCTCTTGAGTTTTGGAAAGGTTTGAGGAAGATAACCTTAACTTCCTTATTTAAGTTGGATGCAAATTTGAGCAGTAATTATTCTAAATCTGCTGGGTGAATTGTTATTTCAGTGCTACTTCTGCAAATACTGATTTACTACACCTCATCCTGGAGCAATCTGCCCTTTATTTTTGTGCTAATTCAATTACAAATAATATAGGTGCTGGGAAAACTGGTGATTTTATTTTCTGCATTGGTACTGTTATGAATGAGGTTGAAAATCATTTAATTAAATTGCTGGTGCTTATTTAAATTTTAGACATTATTCATTGTTGTTCTGACTGTGACCCCATTGCATTATTGCTGTCACCTGGGTAGTTGTTGCCTTGACTTGATTGATAGGTGGATTAATATTCAATAACAATTTATAATTATTGGTCAATTTATATAATACATATCTGCCCTAAATTCTGGAATTTTGTGATCCTTAACTTGGTGCATATATTGTTCTGAATATTGGATCCCTTGCTCTGTTATTCCTTCTGTTATCATAAACTGTTTCACCCTAAATCAGGGTTTACAGCTTCAGAAATTCCTAGATCTGATCATGGTGATTTGCTATTCTGAATTACAGTTAATTCTAAATTTTCTTTATGGGTTCCAGCCTAGGTTTGAATTTAAATTTCAGTTCCATTATTGCTTATGTTAACCATTAAAAATGTAAAAAATATCATTATATTGATCACAACATACTTTGTTTTCAATAAAATTTAAAAACTAAAAAAATACATTAGTTAGCCTTCTTTCCAGCTAGGGTTTGATTTTTATACTTTAATATTCAAAGTATTGATTTTATCATTTGCTCTATAGTCATTTCAAAAAATAAAAATAAAAACAAAAAATTCATATAATTTCCAAAATTTTAACAAGGGACATTACATTTGACTATCTTCAACATTTAATAATTGTAGCTACAACGGCCATGGTAAAATGAAAACTACAGATTGCTTAAAAGGGAAGAGTCAAATTTGAAAACATGAGAAGAGCCATCTTAGGCCATATTTTCAGCTATAGCCCTAGATTTTCATGTATTTGCATCTAATGCTCATGGCAAGTAGCTTGAGAACTTCAAATACAATCTATAGCATTGGATTTGGATGCTCATCTAATAATAGTTACCCTCCTTAGCACACACACAGATCTTTGCCAAATTCAAATTCACTTGTGCATGGGATTAAGACATATTTTTGAATTGTTTTTGAACATGTATAGCAAAAGGTTGTGGAAAAAGGGCTATATCCAACAAAAAGAGAGATATTCTGGAGAAGAAGAGAAATGCAAAACAGGGGAATCATTTTAGAATAGCCCTATTTTATCCCAACATGATGCAATAGCCAAAGGGAGGTGGCTTACCAAAAAGGTAACTAAGATCTTCTATCTGGATCATGTGCAGCCATGTATTAAAAACAAAGGAGCTCGTGTAGAAGGAAAGGAGTATTGTTTTGCAAGTGGAAAAAGGTGGTTTGGGGTCTCAAGAGGCTGTCATAAATTGGGAGGTGTCTCATACCGAAAGAAAATTTAAGAAAAGTGAATGTCTAGAAATAGAGGAGGTCCCCATTTTGACAAGAATGTATGTTAACAAACCTCCACCACAAGTAGGAGAAAAGCCTCACCAAATACATTGAAAGTGATGTTGTAGTGAGGAAAGGCATGATATTCATTTGAAATCTTCTGGAATATGTTTATCTACTTGGAGGAAGCATAAAAATCTGAGAAGATTGGTTTCGGAGTCTCAAACCTACAAAAAGGTGGGCAGTATGTGAGCAGTTCAACTCAGCTATCTTTTTGCTTTGTTTCCAGCTATATGTGAGCAGAACTCCATACTTTTTAAGTTAACAAAAAAAAAATGAAGTTGCTGGAAATTAATGATGTGTGGAAGGTAAGTCTTTTTTAAAAGCCAAAATAATGTATGCAATAAAATGTGGAAAAGTTATTGAAGCATCTAAGACCTTTTTCTAGAAAGATGTAAAGCCTTGAAGTGATGTGTCAAAGTTACTTGTATGAATTTTATTTTTTTTAAAGGAGAAACATCTAATGTTCATTTAGACATCATGAAAGGTATGTTATGTCACGGATGATGATTGTATTGGAAATAGTTATATCATTCCTATGTTTCAAAGGTGCTAGAAAATGAACATTTGAGTTTAAGTTGCCTATTAATGTAGACTTAAGGAAGGCATAAAATTTTTTACAGGTTAAGTGATTAAAAAATATTATGTGATTGTCTTGATACATGTTATTAATGAAAGCTATGGTCTAGAAGTGAATAGTGGTATAAAGTTTCTTTTGGCGAGTCAAATGTGGTGTTTGGTGAATGTGATAAATAAGAATACCCCCTAATGTCCTCATGAGTTATGTTAAACATTCAATGATCATGATGTTGATGAGAAGTGTGTGTTAATTTGAGGTGTTCAAAGAAAAGAAAAAAATCAGTATTGTGTAACAAAGTTCTAGTAGGTGCAAAGAAAGGCATACAGTTTAGAAGACTACAAAACTCCAACTTTGGCTATATCAGACAAAAGGAAAGCAGGGTAGGATACCTCATGATCACTCAGGAGTTGAGTAAGATGATAAAAGACTTAAAAAACAGTGGTAATCGTAAATAAATGTTTAACAGTTACCAAACCAGGATTTATGTTGGGACCCATAGCTTTATTGATAAAAAATATAGAGTGAACTCAGTAACAAGTATCATTAGCTAGTCTACTTGGAGATAGCAAGGGCTAGTTACCTAGTTACCCATGCGACTCGCTGAGATGGAGTGGCTACTATAGGTACACTTGTGGATGGTTATCTCAAATGATTGTGTAAAACCTAAAGTGGTAGACATATGTGCTTGTAAGAACCAAATATGAAATCAAGGTAGACTGTTTTGAAATTCCAATTACTGAGAGCCACTAGACATTATTAGTTTTTCTATTATGCGTCAACTTATGTAACCCCTAACATTAAGGGGGTGCTGGATATTTAATGTTAGGGGTTGAAAATAGACAATATTTCAACAGTATAGTTGTCAGAACTACAGTAAAATGCCTCTATTGTAATAGTTCTTGCATGTGGACTAGAGAGTCCAATTACATTCTAACCATATGAATTTAAAAAATGCATCTACCTCACTGTATATTAAAAGGACAACAAGATGTAGATCTGAATATAATCTTCTTTAAACATAATCTTATTCATGCGCATCTTCTAAATCTTTATTCCCAAAAAATTTAACAATTTCATCCTACAATAAAAAAAAATCCATACAAGATTTAGCCGAGATTTAACCCAACCATTCCAACCTGTGCCAAACGAAGGAAACAACCTCACATTGAACTAATTATAACCAAAAAATATGCATGAAAAAATCCTCTACTTAGAAAGAAAGGAAGAAAGAAACTACCCAACATTGAGCTGCACTTCGATGCCTCTAGAGTTGTCTTTCAAGACCTTTACTGGAACCTAAATTTTGTTTTATGCGAGCCTTCATAATATAAAGAAAACATACACAAAAAGAGGCACAGAAAAGACTTCATTATGTGAAAGAGTGGTCAGAAAATATGTTATAAGAGAAGAGAGAAATAAATCCACGACTTACCTTCATCTGCAGAGAAAAAATAGCACTTCAAAATTGTATTAAAAAATGCCAACAAATGCAGTCAGTTGGCTGGTCATAAACCGCGCGCTGTGATACCAAAAGTTCCAAAAGAATTTCAGCACTTAAAGAATTTCCAGCAACAGGAGTCGAACTCTTCCCACTACTTCAAATTCCTCTTGCACTGGGGCAACAAATTCATGAGGAAACTGTACTATTAAACCCAAGAAAGCCCGGTGGGGCGCGACTTGGGAAAAGCGTCGAATAGATGTGTACGATCAGAAAATGAAAATCCTCCGTCCGCATGCTCCCCTGAAATAAAGAGATAGCCATGAAATTTCTGCATTTTTTTCTTGGATTTGACCGTATACTAAGATGTTTTTTCCCAAAAAAAGTTCTATAGATTTTTATTGCCAATCCAGAAAAAGGCAGCTAAAATAGTGAGATAGCCGTTTGATTTGATATGGACGAGATTTATAAAAACTTCATCGTTTTGCTTGTGATTCAAATTGTTCTTGATCACTCCACCTAATCAAATTTCTAAATTTATAGAAATGTATTTCCTTCACAATCTCAATACGATGCCATTAAGTTTCAACGGGGCCCCCAAGCATCTTGCTAATTTTATAGCTCCTAGAGGTTCCATGAACACTTTTGTGGGGATAACGAATATTAAAGCTTCTACTTCTATTGTATCAAGAATTATTTTATTTTATGATGAAGAGAAGCTTCCAAACAACTATTATGGTTTATTTTATGATGAAGAGAACCTTCCAAACAACTATTATGGTTTGTTGTATATTTTTATTATTATCTATAGTTAATTTTATTGATTGAATGAATCAATTTAAAATTTGCACAATCATTTGTATTTATATAGTTATGTTTATTTAGTTATCTTTGTGAAGATGATTAAGTGTTTTTATTGTTATATTAAGATGTGAAATTTCATTTTTTTGATGCCATTTATAAGGTCTTAATTAGAACAATTAAAAATATATGTGTGTATGGTCTATTTATGTTTGAAGTATATTTTCATGGAGATCAAATTGTGAAAGTATAGAGAGATGAATATGTACCTATTTTTGAGTCAAATCACTTCACACTTGATAACTATATAAAAATTCTCATAAAATTTTTGTATGTTCATAAAGAGAGTGAGCATCAAATGATAACTCCTAATGAAACTCTCCATGAGTGTCAATATTCATAAGTTATATTGTATGCATTTATAGGAAAGGAACCAAGATTGAATCAAAAAACAAGATAAGGAGCAAAGGAATCCCTCCTTATTGTCTCCTAATGTTTCTCAAGAGAAAAAATAAACTTATAATTCTTGTCTTCCACCACAAGTGAAGCAAGAATGGGATATTTCTCATCCCAAATGTATGCTAATGCAAGGAAGATTTAACCCCTATCCTCCAAGGAAAAATAATAAATTAAATTTTGGCCATTTTGTTGCAATTTCTTCTAAAGGCACTACTTACATATGGGTTCCAATGTAAAATACAAATATTTTGAAGGAACAAATAATTCTACTCTACAAGTATAAAGGGTGGTAGATAACAAAGGGTACCACACCTATTCCTCATAGATCAAGCACATTCACCAAAAGTGGCATATCTTTTCATGTGATGGAATTCAATTATGCAACTTGGATGGTTACAAACCACACAATTGGGATGAAGATGATTTGTTAGAAGATGATCATTCCATTATTGTTATTTAAAATTAGGAGTTCGCATCCTCTACATACTTATCTATGTATGTGTTAAAGTATTTAGATAGCATCTCCCACATGGGGGGCACATCCTTTATGGAATTGGATACTACTTTGTTGTATTGATGAGATGCTTCTATGCTTTTCCATGTGATTCAAATGATTATGTTTATTGAATTTTAATCAAATGTTTTACTAGCATGATATTTTCTTATGACAATTACAAGATCTTCCATAATTACCAAGATTGCATCATATAATCTTATGTTTTCTCATGTATATGCTAACCATGATGATATCTTATGCTCACATGCTTAATGATGATAACATTTTTTTCCTAGTGCTCATGATGATGATATCTTGAACACATTTTTTTCATATAAGATATCTCATCTAACATTAAATGTCACTTTTGTGGCCCTATTATAGATACCATTGGGGGCATCCTACTATCATTATAAAAAAAATGATATCAAAATACCTTTACTATCTTCTTATGGTTCTAGATGATGTTGTATTTACATTATATATATGGTGATCCCACAATAGTGGTTTACAATTTTTGGCCAAACTAGACACCTAAATTTTTTCAACTTAATCTTCACTTTCGAGCACCTATAGTGGCTATATCATGAGGGAATTTGAAAATGATGCAAACTAGAGTTTTGTGGTACATTTTTTCTATAGATTCTAAATACATTTTTTCAAAAAAAATTGGAATCATATTGCACTTCTTTTTCCATCTCCCTGAAAACTAGTTTTTTTCAGAAAACAACATTTTTAAAAAGTGATCTCATCGTATAACACATAACTTTTTTTTACATGAAGGATAAAATTCTAATTATTTTGAATTTAGATTTAACTCAATATCTAGTGCTTCCACTTGGTTAGATAGTTTTTTATTGAATATTTTTTCTTAATCAAGTTTCAAAGTCAAACCAATTACAATTCAAACATAGCTGGGACCATATAATGTGTAATTTTTTTTGTATGTATTGAAATTCAATTTTTCTATTTTATTGGATTAAGGATCTCAATATATGCACTCATATTTTTTCAAAAATTATAATGGCTATTTTCCCACATTTTAACAAAGTTTTTGATTTTGTTGAAAGCACATTCACAAGAAATAAAAAATTATAATAATCAAATTTAATTTAATTAAAATTATATCTTTTGGAAGCTTATAATAAGGACCACATACAAAAAATAAATAAATTAAATGAATTCATTTGATCCCCAAAAGGTAAATCAAAAGTGGTTTTATTAGCATTTGATGGGTGTAAAGGAGACCTGTTATAGGTATGGCTTAAAACTAGGCGGTGTTCTATCCAAGGGGCCTTGGCCTAAGGTGGTTTGATCAAATCCTCTTCAATTTTAATTCTTTAAATGGAACTTTTCAGGCTTAAATCATTATATTTTCTAAAAATATGTGATTTCAGCAAAAAATCAGGTTCTCCCAAAAGTGTAAAACCACTATTGTGGTAGCACCCATATGATCATTGCTTTTTAGAAGGTTATAAATTATTTTGCACATATATTTTTCTCCTCTCCTCCAACTTGATTGCATTCTTTGCATGCAACTCATAATAGAGAGGCATACAAGGCCACTAACATTATTTTTGGAGTATGGGTGTAGTGACTACCACATCATTAGAAACCATTCCAATGGTATCACATTTTTTCCCCTAAGGTAGAATCTATTGGTCCATTTATGCTATGGTGTTTCAATAGATAATAATGTTACCTAATTCACAACAAGACACCAAAATTAAATGCAATAGACATGTGATGCATTCATATCAAGAGCACATCGTGATTAAATAATTCAAAATGCTCTCTACTTGAAAGTATCATCATTCCTTGAACAATATAGAATTGGCCTTGATAATGATTCAACCTTCATGAAGATTACATTAAAGACTAGTTTCAATTAGTTATTCTTACTCATGATACTACAAATTGATTTAGGGGCTATCCGTGCTTAGTATTATATAATTATTATGAGAACAAGAATATAGCACAATATTCATAGGTTATTAGTTTTATATACATAATTCTCAACTATCAAAGGAAGAAGTTACATCATTGTTAGGCCACTAACCACACTTGTGCCTTCAATTTTTAATGTAAAAAATTTAATACCAAGTCAAATACAACAAAAATATTTTAGAATGTGACTCAAATTTTCACCAGTATTTCCATCATGCTAAAACTTGTATAGTCATATTCCAATAATACTAAAAAACATAACAAGAAATCAAATCATCAATGGAGATACAATATAGATGATTCCTTTTAGTTTATATGAAAAAATGCTCCTTTCTTTGAATGGGAAAGATCATTGCTATAAATAGGGCATGTGTGAACTTACCCTCAAAGGTAACTAAAACATAAAGGAAAAACTAATGTAGAAAGACCAAGTCCTTTAGATGGTAACTATATTGACCCACTAGGTATCCATCCTTGAGAGTTAAACGTAAATCTCCCCTCTCTAGTCCTTGTAATTAATGATTCTTCCTCCAACTTTATTTTCTATCACATCTTTCACCTTCCTTTCGTCTAGCTTCTATAATTTAGTACTCATGTTGTCTACATCAATAGAGAAATGTCTTAAGTTTAATCTGAAATTACACCCTTAACAACTCATTAGACACTTCTTTTTTAACCATTTTTTTTGTCGCGTGTAACACCCTAAATAAGCTACCAAAATCTCAAACTAGTGTAGTTTTTTTTATTTTTCATCTAGATTTACCAATTAAGCACTTGATATTATAATCACAACTTGGACAAGGTGACAAGGGATCATAATAATTATATTAATTAGACATGAGACCTCTCTTAAAGGAACCTTACTTGGTCTTGCATTCTAGAAATGGTATAGTATTTACATCAAAATATCTGTATAGACCCTATAATGCTATACACTATGGGTTAACATAATATAGATTCTAGAATTAAACTAAAATATAATCCTAACTACAAAACACTTTATCTAGACTCTATCTTAACATATACTTACATTAATTGAATCAACATATATATCAATTATCCTCTCAACATCAACATATTTATTTTCCTATAATTACTATTATTTTCATCATGTTTTTGAAATTCATTAGAAAACAAAAATCAAGGACATATTGTAAATTTTGTTTATCTAATAAATTTATTTTAATATATTTTTAAAAATGTTACTGATTGGGTTTTTTATTTATAAGAAGAATTATGATTTTTTATTTATAAAAAATAAGTAAAAACTTGTATCCAATTGTATCTCACAAAATACAAAAATCAATTCATTCCTCTAAAAAAATTTAAAATTTTATTTTCCTCAAAATTATGCTAAGAGAATATTTTGATTAGCTCCTATCACTTTTGTCATATGATTCTACAATTGAGCTACACAATCAACAATAATTAATTTAATTATTCTAGGTTATACTATACCATCCATAATAATTGAAAATCAAATCCTTGGACTATGGTTGCAAGGAGGTAAACAAATTTTCTTTAATAATAGATATTAAGATTCCTTAGCTCATAACTCATTATGCTCCTCATAACCATATTTAAGAAGCAATGCTTGCCCTTTTTAAAGTTTGGAGGGTATGGAATGTCAAAAGGGTATATATATATATATATATATATATATATATATATAATAAGAAAGTTATTTCAACAAGGTACATAATAATGAGGAAAATATATTTTTATAGAATACAATTGTCTAATTTAATATGTTTATGTGCACATATATTTATTATATATATTTAAATCATTCTTTTTGATTACAAGTATTAGTCAAATCATAAATTGGGGGTTAAAATATAATGAGAAACTTAAAATACCAATAAAATTAGTATATGCACATTAGATTTTTTAGTTGATAAGTGAATAAAAATAAAATTTTATAAGTAGAGATATTTTAAATTGGAAATAATTGATTTCAATGCAACTAAGGAAATGACACAATTATTTATTTTATAAATAGGTTAGATTCTAAAGTTAGCTTTATTCTTCCTCTTACTATAACCAAGAAACATAAGCTAGCATACATTAGTCCTGTATGGTGTTGTCATAATAGTGGCTTTACAATTTGTGAGGAATCCAATTTTAGCTAAAAATCAGATAGTTTTAGAAAATATAATGATTAAGCCTTTAAAAGTTATATTTTAAGGATTCCATTGAAGAGGGTTTGATCAAATCACCTAGATCAAACCCCCTTGGATAGAACCTCGCTAGTTTTAAACCATACCTATAAATGCCTCTCCTTTACACCTATCAAAATGTTGATAAAAAATCACTTTTGATTTAGATTTTGGGGGATAAAATGAATTCATTTAAAATTTATTTCAAATGATTATGGTATTCCTAACAACAAGCTATCCAATGAATATAATTTTAATATGTTTTGGTTTTGTTATGTATTTGTTTTTAAGTTTTAAACATAGGTTTTTCATCGAAAATGAATTTCTTTTGTTCTTCATGTGGAAAAATAGAATATTATCAAAAAAAATTTGAAAAATATGAGTGCACTAGATATTGAAGTCCTGATCCAACAAAAAAATAAAATAAAATTGACATTATACAAAAAAGTTACTTTGTTATATCTACTTCAAGGTTCGAATTGTAATTCATTTTGACTTGAAACTTGATTAAGGAAAAATATTAAATAAAAACTATCTAACCAAGTGGAAGCACTAGATATCAGAGTTAAAAATCTAAATTTGAAAGAATTAGAATTCGGTCCCTTCATGGAAAAAACTTATAATGCTATAATGTGTGTCACTTTTTAAAAATGTTGTTTTATGAAAAAACCTATTTTCATGGGAGATGAAAAAAGAAGTGCAATTGATTCCAAAAATTTTGAAAAAATATTTTTAGAATCTACAAACAAAATTTGATGAGACCTAGTTTGCATCATCTTCAAATTCCTCATGTTTAGCTACTATAGGTGCCCGAATGTGAAGATTTAGTTAAAATAATAATTTCAGTGTCTAGTTTGGCCAAAAATTGTAAACCACTATTACTCCCTCCAAGTAGAAATACACCTTTCCTTCCATTACTTACATTCTTCTTGTTTAAACTCTAAAACATCATAATTCTCTTATCTTAAATAGAAAAATACACTAAAATATTCTTCTCATATAAAACTTAAAATATCATTTATAAAATCCATTTTCTTTAACATAAGTCCATTTACCCCCTTTTTAAATAAGAACAAAATACAACATATTCTCTTATATACTAAAACTAACTCTGTCATACTTTATTTCCTTCTATTTTCCTTTTTGAATTAGTGCCATATTACTTTCATTTTACAAACAAAGGCCTTAGGTGGAGGCAATCAAGAGAATAACTCCAACCAACCTCTCTAAGAACTCATAGAGATGTACGTCAATAGAAGAAGTAAAGCTCTCCACCCTACCAAACATGGCATCTTTAGGCCATTTCTATAACCTAGCCATCCTTTGAGCTGAGAGAACGATTTCAAAACATATTTTACTCAAATATATCAACTCACATACAATAAATGAAATAACGCCACAATACCCATGAAACCCATTAATATTTCTAATTCACAAATTACCTAATACTCCTTTTATCATCTCACACAACTTAATAAAAGAAAGAAAACATCATTTTTTTATAGTATTTTCAATGAGAAATTTCTACACAAATAAGTATACACATGAAAACAAAATAATTATAAGAGGTAGTTAGAAGGATGTATATCTCTACATAAATTGTAGGGATGAAACCTCCTCTTTCCCAAGTCATTCCAAAAACTTTAACTCCCACCTTCAAGAATGCAAAAACTATTATCTCTTACTCTTCTCATAAGACAAGTATGAAAGAAACAATCAAGAATTTAATGAAACAATCAAGAATTTAATGAAGTTCCTAAAAAGATGAACCCCCTTCCACATTCTCCAAATGAAGACAAACAAGAAACCCTAATATTAAAACTTTGAATGAGGGAGTGACACTTGTCACTCTTTTATTCATCCCTCAAACACATCCCCCTATAAGTGCTTACACATGTGTGAGAATTTTGGGGATATGGTAAATGTACTTGAACACCCATCCCCATAAATCTTACAAAGGTGGCTCACACGTGATCCCCTTGGTTGATTTACCCAGTTCCATTAATGAACTTTTGGGAGTGGGTTGGAGAGTGAAAAGTCACTTTTCCAAACCCCAAATTGTCAATTTCATCATTCCCTTAAATGGCCATTTTAGAAGGGTCACATCTTGGCCCAAGTTTAAAAAGAGACCATAAAAAGACTCCTAACCCATAGTTATTCAACCCATGGTCTCAAAACTCAAGTAAAAACATAAAATAGAAAATTTTAAGACCTTATAAATGCCCCTAAAAGAATGAATCCAAAATTTAAACTCAATTAAGACTCATCCCCTGACACCACTCACACAACATAATCACATGACTTCACAATTAACTAAACCACAAAACATAATTCATGACTCATAAATTTTAAACCTCATAACACTTTCTAGGTTTTATGATGGCTATCTTAATTAATCTCCACCAATCTGCAAGATGGAAGAAACACAACTCTCTTGGAACGTAACAACATTAAAGGAAAACAGGAACCATTGAAAGAAAATAGGAATCAAAATGTTTTCCCCAATCAAACAAGCCAATACACTAACAATGGTGCCAAGGACATGTAATGTCATTCTTTAACTCCACGGTAGGGAGACAACATTGATTAGATTATAAACATACAAATTTAACACTGAGGAAACTGATTCCCAAACCAATCGATAGATAGCAAAGTTTTGGATTCCAACCGTTAATGTTGTGATTTGTTCCTGGCAGGCTATTCTTACCTCTATGGTGTTCTTGTCTCTTCTATGCACAACCTTACTTTTCTTCTCCTGAGCATAGCCGTCATCCACCCAAATTATGTCGATGCCTTTCCCTTTCAAAAGAAAACATATTGATTTCTTTCCTTTTTTTTCTTTTCTCCTTCGTTGCTCAGAATGACTTTCCCCAAAATCGTTCCTCCTTTCATACTGGCAAAAACCTTCCCACCATGTATCGATTCTTTTGTATTCTCTTTCAAGAATCATTTTGTTTTCCTCTGTCTACCCACTTCCTTATACATGTTGATGACTCCCTCTTCCTCTAAATAGTTATGCGCTCCTCCCTCCTTGATCAATCCTAACTATTTTTGTTTTCCCTTTCTATTGTGCAATTTGAATGCAGTTTCAAAACTTACTACCACATAAGCAAATGCACTTCAACCTCATCACCACATAAGCATTCATTCCATGTCAAGGTTTCAAAAAGCAATGATCAGCCAGGGAAAACCAAAAGTTTAGGAAAAACCAGAACTATACAAACAAGCAAAACCAAATTTTCACAATTCCCCTACATCAACTTCTTGGGGGAGATGTTTGCGAGTGTTGCTCACAAAGGGAGTTGGGTCAATGGATAGTAAAACTACCCTACCAAGTGCTATGCACTTGCAACCTATCCCTTAAGGTTGATAACCAACAATCTATACCATTACTTCTTCCTTTTTTGCCAGCATTTAGTTGGACCTCCATAACGCATTGACATTGTGCATCTGATCCTGACCTACTAACATTGTTTCATCCTGAATCATCCCTTGGTCTAACCATTTAATCAAATTCCCTTATCTGATTAAATTCATCAATATTCCTCTCTTAATTAAATAAACCAGTTATTTAATTAAGTCACTCTCTTTTGATAATTAAATCAATCATCTGATCTAATTATCCCTATTTAACAAATTTTATTTAATTAAATCTCTAAAGTCTATCTATTAAATTAAATAAATTAAAATCTTATTTAATTCAATCTAACACCATCTCTTTTAATTAAATAAATCAAAATCCTTATTTAATTATTCTCTTATCATATTCCTCTCTTATTTGATTTAAATAAATCCACAAATTTGAGTCAAATAGGTTCACACCATCTAATCTCTCATTAAATTAATTAACCCTTGATTAATTTAATCTCTGTCATGTCCCATAATTTCAGATTTTGCAGCCAGTTGCACATGAAAATAGATTTAATTCATTTATTAAATCTATTTTTTCCTTCACAAGGCACCTTTTGGAATATTCTCCAAGTTTGAATTCTAGTAAAAGTTCCAAGTGATATGTACATCCAACAAGACAATAACTTCATCTTACATGTCCTTTGTCTTGAGCCAAGTGTTATTTATTGCAATTTCTCTTCCCTCTTGCAAGTCATTTCAACAAATTTGAAATTCAAAAATATGCATTTATTGGCACAACCCTCAAAACTTGCACATCCTCCATCCACTCATAGATTGACAAGTGGCATCTTGCCATTGGATGAATGTTAGTCCCACATTGCTCAAATTTGGACATTCATCCATCTTGGAATTTTATAAATAAAGAGCCCATATCCTCATTTAATCATCCACAAATTATGCAAAGTTACCATGCTCAAATATCTATCAAATTTAATCCATCATCATTGAGTTCTTAGCTAGGTTTTGCAGATTTTTGGCTTGGAGCTCTCATTCTTCATCAACAAAGTGGATCATTCACCAATCATCATCAACACATATCAATCTTGCATCATAGGAATTGGGAAATGGCCAATTTTCACATCAAATTGGCACCACTCCCCATGATCATGAGTTTGCAAATTTAAATTAGATCTCACCCATTCTGTTGTTTTCATTGTGTTTTCTATTGTTTGAGCTTCCTAATTTGAGTTTTAAATGGGATTTCATGGGGAATCCTTGTTCTGCTTGGAATCTCTAACCAACTTAATGTGTTCATTCTCATTGTTTTGCAGGTAT
>VDFB02147394.1:0-27216 GCA_007258455.2 Sequoia sempervirens | reverse complement strand
CAAATGCATGAAATAATTTGTATGCATCTATAATCATCATAGCTCATATGTTATGATGAACTTCAAACTCATTCATGTTGCCATAGATTTGGATACTTAACCCTTCTTTCCACCTCTCTACTTGTTATAAGTTGCTAAGATGCCCTACTAGAAGCATACAACTAGTGCCTATACTCATTAAAAAACTTATATAAAAGCTAAACTTCATTGGTTGAAGATTCCTAATAAGTTTTATTAGGAGTTGTCTAGTCCTAGAGAGCTAAAATAGTTCCTAGAAACTCATGTCCATTTGGGTAGCTAACAAACTCTTGACATTACTACCTCATCATTTCTCTCTAGAAACTCATGTCCATTTGGGTAGCTAACAAACTCTTGAAATTACTACCTCATAATTTCTCTCTAGAAACTCGTGTCCATTTAGGTAGCTAACAAACTCTAGAGTGTAGTCATTCTATCATGTTTTCAAAAAAGACATCAAAACCATTTATAATATCTTTTCCAAAGCCACATTCTCATGGTTCTCATGGTCAAAAGCTAAAGCTGAGCATAAATTCAACAATCAAGATGAAGAATCGTAGTAGGAAATCATTGAGGCTATCCTTCCTCAAATTTAACACAAGATTGTAGCTCAAACTAGAGGTGACTAAATGGGGTGCAAGGATTGAAAGTGGTTGGGCTCAAATGAGCGAGCAACCTCTAATTGTTTTCTTTTTATTAGAGGCAAAACATGATTTTATGAGAGTTAAAAGCCGTGTCATTTTCATGATTTAATTTTGTACATGTAGGATTCATCATCTTACAATCACGAAGGGTTAAGAACATGTATTGTTCTCATTTGCCTCTCTTTTTCATAATTGCATTCATTCACACCTCCTCCATGTGAAATAAGGAGAGAGTGAGAAATTTTGGAACACCAAGAATGAGATTATTGGTAGAGAATTTTTTTGGAAGTGATTAGAGGCATGAAGATTGAATCAAAAGTCCCCAAGTATGTAGATCGACCCCTTTGTTTCATGTTTGATTTGTTGTTCATTTCAATATTTTGTATCATCATTGTGCCTTATCTGTATTCTTACATTTTTGTGCTTATTTATAATATATAAGTATATAATATATTATTTATAATTATTAATAATATATAAGTATATAGTATATTATTTATAATTATTAATAACTATTATATAGATATAATTTATATTATAGAGATTAAAAAGTATATAATTAATATTATAAGTATATATTTAGAGGAAAAACATGATTTTATGAGAGTTAAAAGTAGTGTCTTTTTCATGATTTAATTTCATACATGCATGATTCATTATCTTACAGCCATGAAGGGTTAAGAAAACATACTTTTCTCATTTGCCTCTCTTTTTCATAATTGCATTCATTCACACCTCCTCCATGTTAAATAAAACTATTAGAAAAATGGAAAAAAAAAAAAACTATATAATTAATATTATATATTACAAAATAAAAAGTACATAATTAATATTATTTATTATAAAATAAAACTATTACAATAATGAAAAAAAAAAATTGATTCATGACAAGGGTTCGAGAGGATGTTGTCCACTTGAACCAGCTTGCCATACAATTTTTAATATTATTTTGAAATGGTTTGATTGAACTTGGGTTCAACCGAACATATTTTTTGGGTTCGACTAAACCATAGTTTGACCGAACCACCATTTTCCCCCTTCTCCCTCCCAAACACCAAAAATGTCCAAAATTTTGCACTTCGAAGCTCGATTTGAGAATGAAAATGGAGGAGATTTCACAAACCCAACTGGTATCAAGTAGCCCTCAGAACAAGCTATCCAATGAATATAATTTTAATATGCTTTGGTTTTATTATCTATTTGTTTTTTTAGTTTTATTAAATATAAGTTTTTCACCAAAAATGAAGCTCTCTATTTTGCACATGTGGAAAAATAGAAGATTATCAATTTTTCTTTGAAATAAGAGGGATCAGATATTGAGTTTTGATCTAAACAATTTTTTCTTTCATACATACAAAAAAAAATACATTATACCGCATTTCATGTCCTAATTGTAATTGGTTTGACTTGAAACTGATTAAAAAAAATATATATTCAATAAAAAAGTATCTAGCCAAGTGGAAGCACTAGGTATCAGAGTTAAAAATCTAAATTCGAAAGAATTAGAATTTTATCCTTCATGGAAAAAAAGTTATGCATTATACGGTGAGCGTCACTTTTTAAAAATGTTGTTTTCTGAAAAAAACTAGTTTTGAGGGAGATGGAAAAAGAAGTGCAATTTGATTCCAAAAATTTTGAAAAAAAATATATTTAGAATCTACAGACAAAATGTCATGAAACTCTAGTTTGCATCATCTTCAAATTCATCACGGTTTAGCCACTATAGGTGCCCCAAAGTGAAGATTTAGTTTAAAAAAATAATTTCAATATCCACTTTGACCAAAAATTGTAAACCACTATTGTAGAATCACCCGAATACTAAACAGATTGACATATATATAAGTACATATATACCTGTTACATAAATTTCAAATGCTAACAATATCTCTATATATTGTTATATCTATATCACATAAAATAAAATTTGAAAAGCATTCATGCTCAATCAATCCATATGTAATCGAATTCCAAGAACACCAAATACATGATATCTGAAAGCAAAAAGGCAGAAACAAATCGCACTCTAGAAAGCAGAATGATGAGACAAAGCAGCGAATAGATAGATATGATGAGATCTCCTCCAAACAGATATAAGAGATGCACAACCAAGGAGCTGCAAATACAACACAATAAAGAGGGAGAGGGTGTGCAAGTTGAAGAAATTGGCTTGGTGAATGAAGGCAACAGGGGATCTCCAGTTTCAAAACTTTTACTTAACGCAGTGGGATCTTTATCGGCCACCGTAGTGAATGGTTAGCAATTGCATCCGGTTTGTTACTTATGGCAAATAATTCTAAATGCCACGCTGCACCTAAATCCATCTCCAAGATTGTTGCAAGAGAAATTATTCTGAGAGATGTGAACCATTTCCATCCTAAAACAAGTACGATGTACTTGTGGAGAATGTCGGTGATGCTAAAAGAAACAATCTGAAAACAATAGACTTGCGCTATAATAGTGCACGCTAGCAAACACACAAGCAAAAGGCGAAGGCATAGACAAGGCATACATATTATTCGACAGTATGCCTCAAGAAACGAGGTCCCAAGGAGTGCTTTGATGCGGGATATGCACAAAATGGATTTGTTAAGCCTTCAAGCTAGTGTATTTGGCCGGTGAAATCCGAGTATTTTATATTATGTAAGCACAAAATGAAGCTTAGAGACGGAGCATGGACTACTTGACCACAAACTTCCAAGAATTTCCCATCCCATCTAGAGTATTGGTGCACAGTAAAGAGGTGAATTTCAATCAACATATAAACATCGACCTTAAGAAGAATGCTCACACAGCAAACCCATAACAACTATGAAACGACTTCAAGCATAGCGTGAAGAAGGTTCAATGTGGTATTCAGGAGGAGATCTGTTTACTTAGCACTTAAATGGTTTAGCTAAAATGGACCTTTTAACCGACACACTCTAAGCGTTGACCGCTTAGGTGGTCGGGCCCACATTTAACCTTCGCGTTCCCCTTCGCCCATTCTTAACCCAACTTCTACTATTTGCAGCGTTTCTGTTACGGATTTGCAATTTGGAAAGTTTGACAGACTCCGTTCCGATGTCATTAACTCGGCTGGCTTCAAAATCCCGTGCACTCTACCAAACTCTCTTTCAACATTAAATCGTTTTATCTCGCGCACCCAACCAAACTCTGTTTGCTCATTAAATAGTTTTAATCCCGCACTCATTAAACTGTGTAGAGATTATTATTTCCTTGTTGGAGCCCAGAAGCTCTGGCTTTTCATATTTGCATTGTTGTAGCATTCATTCTTCTTCGGCAGTGGTGGTATTGTGGCCTGGCCTCCTTTTCTACAATTAGAAATCTCACTCGTTGTGCCTCTCCATTGCACAGTGAGTGTTATTCATCTTTCCTATCATTTTGTTTCTTGATGTGTGAATCTTTTAAAGTAATCCCATGTTTCTTAATTGACAAAGTTCGTTGTGATTGGTTGTATGTCCTAGTGAAAAAACCCACAGAATACAGAGCAGCCATTGTTAAATAGGATAAAAACTTTTGTTCACACTAAACTTACTCCTGCAATGACATCAGATTTTTATTATCAAATTTTAATTGAAAATTTAAATTTTTGAAGGTTCTTTTTTGAAATTTTATTAATAAACTAAAGACTACTTTAACTGGAGAAAATATTCAATTTCACAATCAGTAACTGCTCTTTCAAAATACTCTGCCTACCATGACCAGTTCCATTCCTTGCGAATCCATTTGTCAATTTATTTTATTCAAACTCAAAGTTCAATCTCATTGGAATTTAGAAAAGGGAGCAGATGAATTAATAGAATGCATCAACCCTGGCCTTAAACCTTGTTCCAACATATATTTAATATATTAAAGGAGATAAAAACTTAATAGTTTCTATTGATTTATTCAGAAATTGAATCTCTATGAAGAGAATTTAGGAGGAAACCACTGTTACACTTTGGACACTTGGCATCTTGGCCACATACCATGCAATACATTAAACATCTCTGGCACCCAACAAGCTTCATCACATACTCAACCTCTTCTGCAATATTATCATTATTTTCTTTCCAGTCTTGAGGACTTTTGCAGTAGAAAAATTCAGTTCAAGGTCTAGTTTTCCTCCTCCATTAAATCTGAATTCTGAGTTTTCTTCAATTTCTTCAGAATTCAAGTAATACACTGCTCCAGTCTGTAGCACAACAACCATATATACATTAAAAATCTAATTACACAATCCATACACCAATATCTGTAGAAAAATTTCATCATACTGACTGCAGGACAATTATACTTATACCCAATATTAATGATAATAAAATTGGTTTGATCAACTCACCTTCAAGTCTAAGCATTTCTCCCACCCAAAGCGAAGGCTCTGCTCTTAACCCAATTCCAAGAGATCAAACTCAAACAATTCAAACCTACATGAAGATGAAGAATATGGTGAATTTCCTATACTCCTTCCCAGCATTTGAAGAGTTGTTGAACTACCCTCATAATCAAGAACCACGCTTAGGCTGTAAGGCCTCCTTATCTTCATCCCATCCATTTGACAACTTCTCTCTCTCAACAACCATATTTCACAAGCCTGAATGAAAACACTGGTGCTCAGGAAAAATTTATGTAAGTACATATATAAGAAAGTCATATAACTTTTCAATTCTACAAAACATAAAAGAAAGAGCCAAAAGATATGGAGAAGATTGTCATGGCAATTATTACATCATGATACCTATTAAGAGAAGAATATTTTGTGTGTTATGACGTATGCTAGGTCTTGCTTTAAGAGACAAAGCTTAAGCTAGATTTTATTAAAGCTAATTGTTTAGCATTTTTACACACAATTGTCTTTTTTCTTTTTCTTTATCTTTGTGATAAATAAAGATATTGATACAATGGTACTTGGATATTGAATTGCGGTATACTTTATATTTGGAGACTAGACCAATTATATGTCTTGCAAACAAACTAATAGGTTACTTTACTCTTTATAAATTCTAGAGGGAGTATATTTATGAGATGTGAGTGTAGTTTAAAAAGGTTTCATTCGATTCATTATCTTTTAAAAGAGATTGGCATATTCCTTAATCTATGACTATTACTCTTCTATGTAATAATTAATGAGCTATATATGTAGTTTCTAATCTAGTGGCTAATGCTAGGACTAAACATGTTATTATTCATTATAATATAATTAGGATGACATATATAAGGGGATGATTAACTTCTAGTATTTCCAAACATAAGATCATGTTGTACACATCTTCACCAAGCCTCTTATTGGGGTTAAATATGTTCAATTGCAAAATATGATTGGATTTGAGGGAGTAATTAAAGGAAGTTGCATTATGATATTTTCCATATTCTATGTGTGTTCTCCAAGTCAAGGAGATGTTAGAATAGTAAATCCAAGTTGTTTGGTCCAATTTAAGTGATGAGTCATAGCTAACTCACTTAGATAAACTAAATACGATTTAATTGTGAAATTCATGTGATCATGTTTGGTCCTAAGAGAGGTGTTTTTCCATTCTAAGAGGCCTATTTAGAAAGGAATCAATTCCTTATTACTCATTTATTCATTCAAGTGAGGTTCTTTAGTTTTAGTGTTCTTTGGTGGTCTTTGGACACCCAATATTTCTATTTTTTGAACTTTGTATAGTATTTTTTTTGGAGTAGATGTTCATATATCTAATAATGAATGTTTGGACATTCTAATAATACTTACCTCTAGATGACATAAGAATTTTGGGTTTACAAATTTAACAAAGAGAAATTAAATGGTACACTAGTTATTCTTCTCATGGTGAACACTTAGAGACTTTTCTAATGTATGAATGATAGCAATATAGCATAAAATTGTCATGATTACATTCTCAACACTCAAATTCTCTAATTTCAATAATCTTTGCTGCGATTTGTAAGATCAAGTAGCATATTACATTTTCTATGAAAATTTACTCATAGTTATATTCATTCAATTTGTTATAGATCATAAAAGCTTAACTTGACTAATTTTAGAGGCATCCTCAAATTTAGGATGAAGAGAGTACACACTATAAATATTATATTTTATAAAATTAGTAAAGAGATTGATAGTGCCATACAAGTTACTTTAAATTTAAACAATTGGAGAATTAAACTTGAGGTTTTCATATTAAACATGTACAAATGCACACAACTAAATATGAAGAAATTCAAAGCCATTCATGGGAGCTTTCCTTGAAAAATTCAAACCCATTGATACATTATAAAGCTTTCTTTCCAAGCATAAAGAAAGGAAACTATTTAAGATTTTTTTCAACACACTCATGAACATATTCATGGAAAGAATCATTTCATATCTCCAACCCACAATAATGAAATGCAAATTCAAGTAGTGGAGACAAAATTTAACAACACATTGAAGGCTCTTACAAAATCTATGCATGTGCCATGTGAAGTGCACATGGTCTTCAAAGACCTTCCAAAATCATAAACACACCTTTAACTAATACATGAACATATCTAATATGAAGGGCAAACTAGGGCTTTCTAGAAGCCTTTAGATTCTTTTGAACATATCTACTATTATCGAGAGAGAGAGAGAGAGGACTCTCCATAGTAGTACTATGATATTTTCTAACAACCCAACTTCTTTTCTTGTAATATTTGTTAGGGTAGGTTTATAGCAATCAATGAGAAAATGAGCTACAAGACTATGCTCTAAGGTACATAAACGTCTTGAATAATACCATGTCTTGACATCCTTCATTACTAACATGAGGACCTTATCATTGAAACAAAAAAATTAGTTAGTTTATAACTGCACACTCAATAAAATCAAATAAGGACAATCATATATGTTGTTGATGACAATATTTTGATTTAATGACAAGGTTATCTTAATGATATTAGATGTATTCCGGGATTATATCCTCTATATGCATGGTATGGAATTTTTAAGTGATTTTGAATTGTCATGAAAATCCTCTTAGGTGATATGGGACTAGCCAATTGGTGATTACTATTCTATAAGAGAAAAACGGTAGAGTTTTACATGAAATGATCTTAATCTTGATAATAGCATTTATGACACTCCTACCCTTGATGAGATAGTTCTCTTAGTATTTGTGCTTGACTTTAATTGATGTCTAACAACAAGTTGGAAACCTTCATAATTTAGTACCTAAAGAAATAAAGTATGCATCTACAACCTATTGGAAACTGTTGTAAATCTATGTCTATCCATGGTTGAAGAGGTATGCATCTACAACCTATTTTATCTTAATTTCCTAAAATGTTAGGACATATTTACTGAGATTTTCATGTAGAAATAAAGGGTTTTCACAAGTATGATGCTTCCTTAGCATTGAGATTCAAGATTAGGTTGTAAATCATTTCAATTAGGTAACCCTAAGGTTTAAATCTAACAGAAGAAGATGCACCAAAAATATTTCCATATTCCAACACCAATTACATAGTAAAAATCTAATTTTCTCTTTGTAACAATAATAGGTGGAATTTGCTATCATATATGACATGTGTTGAACCTTGTAATAGGTGTTAGACACCAAAAAAATTCCTCATATATCTAAATAATAAGGGTAATGGATCCTACTTGACATCTATAGCTCTATCATGATAGCTAGGTGAGGGTTTTCAGCACATACCAAACTATCAATTTTAGCTCCAAAAGTGTTGAGAAAATATAAGGTAATTAATGACCTACTAAAGGGAATTTAATGATGTATTCAAGTTACGCCATAGATCCAATGATCCTTGTTCAAACCTTCATTCTAAACTAACTTCTTGCCATCCATTAAATTTAAATTCTTGACACTAGATGCTATTTTGAGATATAATAAAGGGTTTCAATACTTCAAGGAGGATTTGTAAAGGTTGTAGGTACTCCAAAATAGCTTCCAAGCTATTTCCAAGACTATTTAATGGTTTTATGAGAGTTTTAAGGGGTTGATCTCATGGTGAACATTTAGAGACTTTTCTAATGTATGAATGATAGCAAGATAACATGAAATTGCCATGATTACATTCTTGACACTCAAATTCCATAATTTCAATAATATTTGCCACGATTTGTAAGATCAAGTAGCATATTACATTTCTATGGAAATTTACCCATATATATATTTATATAGTTGTAGTTAAGAGTGGCGGGTTCTCGATCGCCCCAATTAGAGTTGCCTGCTATGGCCCTATAGATAGTAGGGGCCTGATAGTTAGGTATTGGTTGAACCCTTTATATATTGTTGGCCCTTTAGATATTTTTGGAAGTTTTCTATATCGATCGGTGAATCTCATCATTGGACCTAGTAGCTTATATATATATATATTCAATTTGTTATTGATCATAAGAGCTTAACTTGACTAATTTTAGAAGCATCCTCAAATTGAGGATGAAGAGATTACACACTATAAATGTTATATTTTTAAAAATTAGTAAAGAGATTGATAGTGTCATACAAGTTACTTTAAATTTGAACAATTGGAGAATTCAACTTGAGGTTTTCATATTAAACATACAATTGCAGACAACTAAATATGAAGGAATTAAAAACCATTCATGGGAACTTTCCTTGAAAAATTCAAACCCATTGATACATTATAAAACTTTCTTTCCAAGCATAAAGAAATGAAACTATTTAAGATTTTTTCAACACACTCACGGACATATTCATGGAAAGAATCATTTCATATCTCTAACCCGCAACAATGAAATGCAAATTCAAGTAGTGGAGACAAAATTTGACAACACATTGAAGGCTCTTACAAAATCTATACATGTGCCATGTGAAGAGCACATGGTCTTTAAAGACCTTACAAAATCATAAATAAACTTTAAACAAATACATGAAAATATCTAATATGAATGGCCAACTAGGGCTTTCTAGAAGCCTTTAGATCATTTTGATCTACTATTATTTATGAGTCAAAATTTCTATTCACAAGAAAGACGAGTAATTTATGATATTACTCTAGTTTAATATTCATACAAATCCAATTGTGTATTTCTTAAATTGAAATGAATCATTTATCCTTATCACATTAAAATCTATTATTCATTGTTGATTTCACTTTTATAATCATTTCCACATTGACATTCAATATCCTTGTGATCTTTACCTCTAATTATGACATTATTTTGTTTCTTAGATGGATGTCAATTGGTCTCGCATTATGGATGAAGTTGTTCAACACCCCCCTAATGGAAAGTTCTCCTACAAAGACCTTTCATGGGAGACATATGTCCTTAAAGGCTCACAGTTATTTTCAGCTTGGATTGAAATTGATAGATTGAATGACTTTATTGAGGGAGAAAGATCAAGGGACTCCTACCCAACCTTCTTCAGCAAGAGTCATATAAAGAAACGCTCTCCTCATTCTAATAAAAAAACCAGGATTAATAGCTTTTTGGAATACAACATGTAAGAATAATATGTTAACTGCATATGTTCATCCTCACAATTGTGAAGTGCAAGAGTTTTTATATTCATTGGTTAAGCACATTTATTAATAGTTTGAAGATTATTTATGATTTTCATAGGTATTGGTATGTGTATGGACCAAATGATTTCAGGGAAAAAGATGCAACACCTTTTGATCCTTCTTCAGTGCCTAAATTAGGGAAGGGTAGTAGATCTGGCTGTAAACATACACACTGTGGTTGCACTTGTCATTTTAGCACACGGGTCGTGGTTTGTAAGCCAAACCATATGTTGATATGGTACCACCAAGTTGAACATGTGGACAAGGAAGGAATACCTTGTCATGGTCAAATGAATAATGAGTTTTTGGGAACAAGGTCCTTTTTTGCACCATATATTACTAAACAATTGCATTAGTGGGTGGAATCATTGATATTGCTTGGCATGCCTGCAGATGCAATCCATAAAAAACATAAACAAATGGTGCATGAGAAGATGACCATGTTTGAGGGTCAATCTTCTAGGGATGAATTTTTGACAATGGATGATATTGTGAATATTGATCATAAAATTAAGACATCAAGCTACATGTTTGATAGTAATGATGCTCTTTCAGTGCAACAATGGGTTTTGGAAAACCCTCACAAGTGGTTTGCATATCAAGAGTATAGCACCATTGTTGTTGATGGAGATGGTCAAATCCCATTTATTTTGGGAATTCAATTGCCAGAGCAACTTGATTGGATGCTTCAACATGGCCACAACAACATATTGGCTATGGATTCTACATTTGGTACAAATGCAATGAAGGTATGTTGTGTGTCTTTTGGTAGATTTGAGTTGGAAATGTTTACACTCAAATAAAACATAGTATTGATACATTGTACCCTATATGTCTTTTGATAGTTTCAATTGTATACAATACTTGCATTCAACACAAAACATATGGGGGTGCCTGCGGGATGGGTCATTATGTCTAGGTCTTGTACATATGATATTACATATTGGATACACATTCTTCTCCAGCAGGTTCACTTGAAGAATATTGATTGGACTAAATGCATTCATGGTGGATGATGCAGGTGCTGAGATCAAAGCTATCAGGTGTTTCATTTTTTCATTGAACCTTATATTTTTTGTAAATATTTCAATACATCCCATGGAAGAATATTAAGTAATGATTAAAATTATTCATGATGCAGAGAAGTTTTTCAGTGTGATGTATATCTATGCTCTTAGCATGTTAGACGTGCATGGTTGAAGAACTTGATCGCAAAGGTCAAAGATAATGCAATTAGGCGAGAGATGTTTGATAGACTTGGATATATCATGCATCGTTAAGTAGATAAGGATTCTATGAGGAATGAGGTTCACATATTCATTGAAGATTTTAAAGATACACAACCCTCATTTATTGAATATTTTAAGGGACGATGGTCTGATAGATTGAGTATGTGGGCTAGATGTTGCCATACACTAAAACATGCAGGGCAAGAGACAAATGGGGCAATAGAATCCTACCACTCACACCTAAAGAGACGATTCTTGAAAATTGTTGAGCATGCTACAAATCGTCGTGTTGATTGGTTGGTACACCAACTAACAACGCATGTTTATGTATATTATTGGTGGGTGCAAGTTAGCAAGAAACATGGTTTCTATAGAAACTTTAATATTGAGAAGATTGAAAACACATCTTGGGTTCGAGCCTTGCAAATTCCAGATGACCATGTTACATTTAGTGACATTGATGATCGCATAGCATGGGTGACAAGTGAAAGCAATCCTAGTTTTCGATATGAGGTGTATAGCTCCTCACCTGATCTATGTATGTGCTCTTGCAACTTTTCAATACAAGGATACATGTGCAAACATATGGTCAAGGTGAACTTGATGAGGGAGAGACAACATCTATCTAACAACTTGCATGTAGACTTTGATAATATTGCTAGTACAGTTGATTCTATAGAAGAAGGTTGCGCCACCAACGTCTCTAATCATTTGGTAGTTGAAAAACATGATTTTTTTATTCTATTAGTATATCATTCTTTGCAAAATATATGTTTTAAATGTGTTGCAATGTTAATGTAGGAAATTAATGAATTTGATGAGATTAGAGATAATGAAAGTTTCCAACTCTTGGAGGATTCTTCTATGCATATGCAGGTGACATTATAACCATACTTTTATCATTCCATTTTTTGTTAGTTTGATTTGTAATTTATGAAATATGTCTATTGTTGTTTGTAGACCATTGACAACAGAGATGAACATGCAACAATAGACTTGAAGTTGCAAATAACAAACAAGATTCAAGGGATTTTGGCAAACACATCCAATTTGGCGACACTTATTTTCATTGATAAGAATGTAGAAGATTTGTCAAACAAGGTAAAAAGTAGACATGTCTCATCCCAACTTGGATTAGACCATCCAGATGTGCATCCATTTTGCCCTGTACAAGATGGATTTGGTCACACTATTCGTCAACAAAGAGACTTGATTGAGTGCATGAATGTGAGGAGAAGGTCAAGTATCTCTAGTAAAACACCTACATTTCCACAGATGCCACGAAATCTCAAGCGTCGAAATTGGTTTGATGATCTCGATAGGGAAAATGAATGAGACAAGGATCATACTCAGTATAATGAACACAATTTTGACATGGTTGTTGACATAGAGCTTGGAAGCATGTAAGATACTATTGCAAGCACACGTGGTTTTATTGAAAACACATAATATAGTGTCATTGCACTTGTTTAACTGTGCATTAGAAGTATTTTTAGTACTTTGGAATACTATAATGTTATTTTGAATGTTACAAATATAATTGGAATGTTGGTTAATATCCAATTAATAGAATTGGAGGATATGAAAAACTATCATGGTGAATTGGGACCTATCTATTAAACTATTTTCTTTTTGGTGTATTAGAGTTAAATTATATCAAATGCATAAAGCAAGCAACTATGTATCAATTTATGAAATATTTTAATGTGTATCAATTTATGCATAGAACTATTTTATGCCTTTCGATATGCTTGGGATCTTTACCTCTAATTTCTTAGTTCTTCTTCTTTATGTCTAATCTCCTTTCATTATTTCCAGAAAGCTACCATATTGTGTTCTCTATAATGCAAATTCTTAAATTTTCCTTCCTCTCCATTTCTTTAATCTAGGTAGTAGCTGGTGAGTTAATTATTAAATGTTCCATATGGTTGAAGCACAAGAGTTAGTGGTCTTATGACCAACTACATGTCCATCTTATTTGATGATTTTGTCTTTATTAGGGATCCTTTTGTTTTCCATCTATAGATGAAGCTAATGGAAAAATTTCTTGGATTTTTGCAATTTATTTTTGTCATCCAACTAAAGAAAATAATATCTAGGTCATAGTTTCATGCCATTATTAATATATGGGAGTTTATAAAAGGGTGTCTTTCCCTTTCTTTTGCTAAATTGTGTACATATAATATTTGGTATAATATATGTAATTTTCTAAAATGTGTGACAATATATATCTTTTGGTATAATAAAAATGTGAAAGCTAATAATTATTTTGATGCAGGTGAGCAAGATGTCACACAATGTGCATACATGGGTGTCTAGTTGGCTATCCAACTACACTAACATCTTCCATGGAATGTTCTCCTTCGTATAGAGGAGTTGAGTGTCCCCTATTGGTTGAGGGACAAGATGAAATGTTATTAAACAATGTTAAACATATATGTTTAATCTTACAAGATAAATGGTTCACTATATGAAGCCCCTTGTTATGTATGAGTGAGCATAGATGATTTCAAAAATAAGAGTGTTGAATGTAAAGTTGGCTGCATGTGTATATACATGTTTTGAAAGTATATATGAAAATCTAATTCTGATTTTGAATATTTAATGTGAAAAATAAAAAATGATGATTAGAATTTACATTACAATTTCTTTGTGAAATTTCATTTTAATAGCATTTTTCTATGTTTCACAATAACCAAAGTACTGGGTTAAAAAAATGTATATGTATATTTCCTATTATTACATTTAAAAAAGTTTTTTATCTGTCATCTTCTCATGGATGTCCATGCCCCATTTTCATTTTGTCACAAGAAAGGAGGATGTTTATCTAAGTAGATTACAACCACAACAATAAATAAAACTCTTCTATACTTATCTATAATATACAATAAAAATTCCTCTTCCACTATGCTTTGATTGATCTCCATGGTTTGTTCCAAAGCTCCCATTTTGACACGGGTAGGAAAAATACTTGCAAAGTTTGTAAAATGTGACTTTATAGCTGTCAATTGCCTTTTTATCTACCATAACATTTCCAACTATAATATCTGACAAAATTCCTCTTTCCATTATGCTTAGAAGGATGTTCATGATCTGTTCTAATTTCTAAAGCTTCCATTTTGGCATAGGTAGGGAGGATCCTGGCAAAGGTTGTGGAAATTGGCTTTACACCTGCCAATTACATTTGTCATAATGGTATTCCATGAGATGACATCTCTGAAGCATTTTGTCAAACAGTTCATGTGCCTTGCCTATGCTTCCATGTCTATCTGGGTAGTTACACTTGCCTTGTCTATCCTTTCACATTTTGCATGCATGGACAGTTACACATGCCTTGTCTATGCTTCCACATTTTGCATACATGTTTATCTGGGCAGTTACAGCCACAACATTTGACAGATTTTTCTATCCTTTATCTATAATATATGGCAAATCCCCTTTCCACCATGCTTTGATCAAAGCCCTGTTCCAAAGCTCCCGTTTTGGCACAGGTAAGGAGGATACTGGCAAAGGCTGTGAAATGTGGCTTTACATCTGCGAATTGCATTTGCTTGAATGTTTCAATAGCCTTTTTAATAAATCCATGTTGTGCATATCCTGCAATCATGGAGTTCTATAAGATGATTCATTGATTTCCTTTTGAGGTATTCTGTCAAAACAGTTCATGTGTATTGTCTATTCTTCCACATTTTGGATACATGTCTATCAGAGCATTTCAAACTATAATATCTGACAAAAATCCTCTTTCCATTATGCTTTGATGGATGTCCATGTCCTATTCCAAAGCTCCCATTTTGTCATAAGCAGGGAGGATGTTGGCAAAGGTTGTGGAATTTGGCTTTACATTAGCAATTGCATTTGCTTGAAAGTTTCTGAAGCCTTTTAAGCAAATCCATCTTGTGCATATCCTGCAACCATTGCAGTCCATGTTAGCACACTTCTTAGAGGCATGTTGTCTAATAGTCCTAGTGCCTTTCTGTTCTTCCTCATTTTGCATACATGTCTTCCAGGGCAGTTGCAACTACATCTAACAAAATCTTTTTATGGGTTTCCCTACAGAGCAAAAATGTAACTGAATAAAATCTATAAATTTACTTGAATACTTTGAAAAGGATGCGATGTCATATATCACAAATAAATATAAATGAGTTGCACAGATGAGTCGCTCTTCGAATGATTATCAAAAAGTTGCAGAAATTTCTTGACACAGATAACAGACAAACCCTCCTGGTAACACTGCAAGTAATGAACAGGAAGAGTTGGTGAGTAGGACAATTAAATGGAATGGCTGCAAAATAAATTTTAAAATTCTATTAATATTATTACAATTTATGTTGATTGCTCATTTAAGTGGTTAAGTGCAATTTTTTGTTTGTTTTTCCTCACAACGGCTCATGTTTCTGGCTTCAACGCGCAGCAACACTGTTCAAATTCCACACGCAGGTCACATAGCAGTCACATGTCTACCATGGCAGTTGCAACTACAATATCTAATAAAAATTATTTATCCTTTATGCTTTAATCGATGTCCATACCCTGTTCGAAAGCTCCCATTTTGACAGAGGCAAGGGGAATGCTGTCACAGGTTGTGGAATTTGGTTTTACACCCGCCAATTGCATTTGCTTGAAAGTTTCTAAAGCCGTTTCAACAAATCCATTTTCTGCGTATCCTGCAATCAGGGCATTCTTCAGACAGTTTATTTGCCTTTGTGTATTCCTGTTCGAACACACAGCAACCGCTCAACAGGAATCCGTTTCGTCGCTTTATACATGGTGTCCATATTATAACTGCGCGTGGGGTTATTGAGGAGCTTCTCCATTTCGTAGGGATGCCCAGAAGCTGATCAAACAGTGCTCAAAAAGGGGATCCATCTCTTCTCCAACTCTGCACTCCTTCGAAACGGCGTAAACAAGAACGGTAACGGGAACTGCATATTCGAGAACGGAATCCCTAAACGGTGGAAACGATAACGGTAACGGGGACGACATACGCGAAAACGGAAAATGCAACGATACGGGAAAGGTCGAGTTAAGAGGGAAGGGTGCGGTTAAGAGTGGGCCCGGCCACCTAAGCAAGTCAATGCTTAGAGTGTGCCGGTTAAGCCCGGTACATGTGAAGGAAAATAATTGTCTAAAATTCCTCTTTTCTCAAAAGTTTCCATGGTTACAGCATATACATGGGGTGTATATTCTTTCGAGACACAGATGAAAACTATTTAGTGCATAAAATTGTGATGGTAATGGCAATATGGCGATAATGAATCTATCGAGAAGTGATATTAAGGTCGCCCCTAATCTACGGCTACCCGCTTTTGGCAATGGTATCCCATGTAAGAAGTAACAACTATATTACGAGGTAAGTGAAGATAAACAAAGGCGATGCGATACTAACGCACAAGGGAGTAGATTTGACAAGCATTAAAGTTCAGATTGCTTGACAAAAATTACAATGTAAGAAAAACATTTTATGATGCACGTAAAGATTAAACAAGAGACTCCGATAAAATATCATCCCAAGCAATATCATGTGAAGGCATATAACAAATATAATCTACCCTGATGACCGTGGGTAAGGAGAACATGTCTACATACCTGAAGCTGTAAAGATTTGCAGAGAATGGAGGGTAAATAGATGCTCCTTCTCCATAGCATTCTCCACCACCAATGAATATTCCCTCCGCTATGGCCAAAACTATTTCCCCAAAAACAAAACCCCCGATCCTCAGGAAAAAAACAATTATCCTATGTATAGTAATTCACAGATTATTCTTGCAAAACCCAGTTTTTCCCCCCTCTCGAATCCACAAATCAACATTCTTAAAAACATGGAAAGAGTTTTTACTTTTTCAAAATAAAAATCCAAGAATCTCATAAAAGCTTCAACTTCTTTTCCGACAACGAGTTCAAAGACATGCATGCTCCTTGCATGAAAATATTTCCATCTTTTTCTATTTTGAACTCATCTTTTTCTATTTTGAACTTGTTTTTTCATCAGTTTGAAAACCTTATCTTCTTTCTTTATTTAAAATCTCATTAATTTTCTATATTTAATAATTATCCTCTCAAGATAATAGCATTATCAATTATTATTAAATACAATTTAAAAGAATCATTTTTATAAAACAAATTAATTTATTTATTTAATAATAAACTATTTACTTTATATTTCATAAAATTAATTAATTTAATTATTATTTTAATTTCCAAATTAATTTAAATTACCTAGTAAGCAAATTTTAATTTAATTAACTAATTTAACAAAGTCATTTAAAATATTAAGTTCACCACATAATTCAATAACACATTTAACAACAAAATCAACATGATCACACAAATAAACAACTTACTCAAATGTGAAGGCCAATACAGAGGGGCACTACAGTGACCAAGAAACACATATGAAAGCTCATCGAGAATGTATGGAACAATGTAGAGAAGCAAGATTGGCATTGAACTAAATAGTATTTTTTTATAGTACCTCAATGAAAATTGCTCAGCCGCACAATTTGCAAAGTTGGACTGAAGACCGAACAAAAAAAAAAGGGTAATTCTACAGATGGAAGCACCTCAAAACATCACCAGAGTAGATTCATTCTTGGGTCATATAAATTACTATAGAAGGTTTATCCATTTTTTTCCAAATATCCTACTCGCTTAATGTACTCACAAAGAAGAGTCAACCATTCACATGGACAAAAGACCAAGAGAAGGCCTTCAATAAACTAAAGGTAGGATTAAAAAATTCACTAATCCTTGCATACTCATATTTGAGTAAGGATTTCCACGTAGAATTTGATGCATCAAACTACACAATTGGAGCAACAATGACACAAGTGGGACCACAAGGGTTAGATCACCTAGTCTTCTTCACCACCAGGTTAATATCAAAGGCAAAAAGTAAGTATAGTATGATGGAGAGGGAAGCATTAGGAATGGTCTAACCATATAGAAGTTTAGACATTATTTCTTGGAAACACCCTTCATATTCTACCTTGATCACCAAGCCCTTATGTACCTAGTGAACAAGCCAATAATTCAAGGACGAGTGAGTAGATGGTTTCTGCTATTGCATGAATTCACATTTACTATTATTGTATGGCTAGGGAAAAGCCAAGTCATTACCAACCAATTGTTCAGGATCAAGTTAGGTGAACCTCTTGATGGAGTAAATGAAGACTTCCAAATGTCCATTTATTTCAAATTACAACACTACCTTCAGAGTAGGAAAGTTTTAAAGAATACCTTTTTGCTTCCACGTTTCCAAAGGAAATGCCACTGAGAGAGAAAATGAAACTAGTCTTGAAGAGTAAAACCTTCCATCTCATTAATGAACAATTATATAAAATCAATTGGGCTAAACCATGTTCTACAATGATGTGTCATGGAGGAAGAAATCCTAGTAGTACTTAAAGAAGCACACAAAGGGCTCGTGAGTGAAAATATGGGATAGTATGCTACAACCTAAAAAATATTATTGGTAGGTCTATGGTGACCAACATTACACATCGATGGATGAGAATGGGTGGTGGGGTGAGATACTTGCCAGAGAGTTAGCAAACTACTAAAGATAGATTGCATGCCTTTGTTGTCATCTCAACCCTAAGAACTCTTTGAGAGATGAGGACTTGATTTCATTGGTTTACTGAAAGTGAACCAACTACACTAGTACAAATACATCATTGTTTCCATAAAGTACTTAAAAAAATTGGTGGGGATTGAGCACTGTACTAGACAACACTATAGTTAGTATGGTGAGATTAATTTATGAGTAGATTTTCACAAGGTACAACATCCCAATATAGATCATTGATGATAGGGGATGACACTTCATGAACTACATCATTTGTCTAATGATGATGGAGTTCTAAATTTTTCATATCCTATCTAGCCTATATTACCTAAGAGTAAATGGATAGGAAGAATCTACAAATAAAGTACTTATCTCTACTATTCACAAGTCATGCAACATCGAAGAAGCATACTAGGAGGAGAAGCTACAAACTATACTATGGGCTTATCGTAGGACATATAAAGTGAAAACAAGACACACACCATTCCACTTGATTTATGTTTAGGAAGCTTTAGTTCCTGCCAAGTATATAGTACCAAGCCTAAGGATTACCATTGAGAATCAACTAGGAGACATAGTATGAAAGAATGACTATTCCAATTAAACAAATTGGACAAACAAAGAGTGCTCATCCAATGGGAAATGAAGGTGATGCATAAAAGAAGGAAGTACTGGCACAAAAAACATCTTCATTGAGTAAAATTATTTCCTAGACAGTTAGTTCTAAAGTATAATGATCATAACACAATTAAAATAGGTAAGCTCAAAGTGAGATGACTCGGTCCATTAAAATTTAAGAAATCTCTAATAATGGGGATATCAAGCTAGAGAATATGGATGGAACTATACTGAAAGATAGTATCAACAAATCAAAATTAAAGCCTTACAAGGATAAACAAATTGCAATCAACATTGTTAACTCAATGGAAAATGAGAGTGATGCAAGAAAGGATGATAAAATTATCACCTGAGAACTAGAAGGATTGGAAGGCATAGTGGTAAAAATGATTCTGCAAGAACCTAAAGGTGTGGAAATACCAAGAATTCATTGGCACAACAAATAATTTTTTTGGACCACCTGCTGAATGGATTAGGTTAGACAACATATGAAACCTAAAAGCACCTTAAGAAAGATAGATAAAATGATATATTAGCTATGAACTAGACGAAGATCAAAAGAAAATAAATTCTAGAGAAGAATGACACAACTCCATAGAAGAACACTTAGAAGAATCTAAGGTAGAAGGACCTAACCTGTGGCTAGTGCTGATGGGTGAGAACACCTTTATGGTAGAACATTTGGGATACAATGAAGACATCATCTAGTGGGCATTAGACCATGACATGAATCCACCTCTGCTACCAAATTCCAACATGTTATGGCATGTAGTCCACAATTTGACAATAGCCCCAATTTTTGAAGGGGATGAAGTGAAATGTTATCAAGCAAGAGGTGGTATGTACATTGATGACAACCAAAAAGCTAAAGTATGCAAAATCCACACTTATTGGAAGAAATATCTAATTTACAATATATCAAAACTTTTTGTGAGTATGAAAGCTACGAGTGACCATGGTAAACTTATATGTGACCCCAATATACAAAAGTAAAATTAAAATAAAAAATTGAGCGAAGAGGACAAAAAAGAAAACAAGAAAATGAAGAAGACAAAAATAAAAAGATTTTTTTTTATTAAAATGTTGGATTTGATTTAAAAATAAAAAAATCAAAGTGGAATTATTAAATAAGAACAATGTTAAAATATGGAAGTCAAGAAAAATAAAAAAAATAAAAGATAGATATATTAAAAAATCTAGTTGACAATTATTAAAATACTGAAAAGAAAAAATTAAAATATCAAAATTGGAAAAAATTGAAATATTTCTAATGAAAAATACAAAGTATGGGCATATAATGGTAAAGTGGTACAAATTCACCCCACAATTTCAACTCCATATAACAAAATTGTACAACCTCTTCAAGAAAATTATAGGAGAGTCCACAACATTGTATGACATCATTGTAGGGTTTGATTGTAAGATTTTTGAAAAGACAAGTCTATACCATATGGCATTGGACAATACCTACTGTATGATGAAAGATCGGTACAAGGTTTATAAAATCAAATCAAACCATATGGCACAGGAGAAATTATGTCTACAGTAGGAGGATTTCATTGTATGATTGCATATACAAAAGAGACGACATTAGGAGTTCCAGTTGTAAAGTGTTCATACTACATTATATGGTGGTTGAACGTAAGGGCTCAGATAACATTGTATGACAGAAAAAGGATATCATACAACCAAGTGGAAGTAACAACACCATACGATCAAGCTTTCATTTGTTGCACAATGTACGACCACTTTTTCCTTGTATTGTACGACATAATTCAATAGTAGTGTATGGAAAATCTCTCACAAAAAATGGCATATAGTGGCCATAATTCATATAATATGAAAGGAAAAATAAATTGAGCAAAGGAAAGAACTAATCAATGAGCAATTGTTTGAAGGAAAAATATTACCAAAGAGAGAGTAGCCAAACCAAACACCACCACCATCAAGAGGAGACACAAGAATTTGATAAGGGAAAAAACTATAAAAAACCCCAATATTATGAATGGAGGCAAAATTCCTAAGAAGGATACAAAGAGAGAGAGAGCTCTTAAGCCTTAAGCTTGCTTGCTTGAATGAAGAATGAGAGGAGAGGTACCTCAATATATAGAGGTGAGAAGAGGAGTTAGAATTAGAAGGTAATTCCCAACTCAATGAATTCCACCATTCATCTATGTGTGTGCAAGTTGTTAAGAACCTCTTAAGGAGGTGGCTACAAATATTCCTCAATAAAGGAATTAAAAAATAAATAATTACAATTATTAAATAATAACCTTTACCAAGTAAAGATTAATCTTCTAACATCCACCCTTAAGCTTTACTTGGGGATTTTACATCAAAAACCTTCAATGGGTTGTAATCCTATATTTTTACAATGAAAGAGAAATTTATCGTTACCAAGGGCTTTGGTGAGAATATTTGTAACTTGATCCTTACCTTTACAATACAAAAGAGAAATTTTCTTGTTTTCAATGTGCTCTATAATGAAGTGATGTTGAAGAGCAATGTGCTTGGTCCTTGCATGAAAAATTGGATTCTTTTCCAAAGCAATGACACTTTGATTATCACAATATAAAGGAGTAGGATCCATTTGAGGTAGACCCAATTCTTCAAGTAATTTTTTTAACCATAATGATTCTTTGGATGCATTTGTACAACTTTTATATTCAACTTCTATAGAACAAATATAAGTAGATTGTTGTTTCTTACTATTCCATGAGATTTCACTTGATCCAACAAAGAAACAATAACCACTAGTGGATCTCCCATCATTGGGATCACTTCCTAGATCTGAATCGGTATAACCTTTTAAAGATAAATCACAATTTGCATCATAAAAGAGACCAAGATTAAGAGTTCCTTTAACATATCTTCAAATTCTTTTTGCAACTTTAAAATGAGTTTGTTGTGGTTTAGACATTTAAATATAGAAACTAAACCAACACTATAAGAAATATTAGGTCTAGTAAGTGTTAAATAATTCAAAATACCAACTAATTTCCTATGCAAAGTAGGATCAACAAAAGGAGTTTCCATATCAGCCATTAATTTAGTTCCTAATTCACAAGGAGTAGAAAAACACTTTGCATCATTCATTTTAAATTTATCTAAGAGATCTTGAGCATATTTTTGTTGAGAAAGAAAAATACCTTTAGGTGTTTTTCAAAATTTCCTACCCAAAAAATAATGTAATAGGCCTAAATCAGTCATTTGAAATTGTTGATTGAGTTGAGACTTAACATCACTAATCAAATTTTTAGAACTAGAAGTAATAATTAAATCATCAACATATAAAATAATAATCACAATATCATTTTCACTATGCTTAATATGTAAATTTGGATAATTTTTACTACTAATGAAACTTGAGATAAAAAGAAAGCATTAATCTTAGAATACCATTCTCTAGGAGATTGTTTCAAACCATAAATTGATTTCTTCAATTTGCAAATAAGATGTTCATTACCTTCCTTAATTAAACCCAAAGGTTGAGACATATAAATTTCTTCATGTAAATCATCATTTAAAAATGGACTTTTAACATCCATTTGATGAATAGGACAATGCATATGAGAAGCTAAAGAAAGAACTAATTTAATAGTTGGCATATTGGCTACTAGAGAAAAAGTTTCATTATAATCTAAACCTTCAACTTGAGAGAAGCACCTATAAACTAATCTAGCTTTAAACTTGCTAACTTCATTATTTTCATTAACCTTCTAAGTGCTATACAACCATTTGCATGAAACAAGATTCTTACCTTGAGGTAAGGGAGCTAAATCCCAAGTTTTATTAGCAATTAAAGTATCATATTCTTCTTGCATAGACTTTTTCCAATGAGGCATATCTTTAGCTTGTTCATAAGTTTTAGGATCATTTGAATGCATAACTTTAGACATCAAAGCATAATTACAATTATTTACCTTTCTAGATTGATTCATTCTAGCTAAAATATCCTCACTTTCTTGCAGAAGTTTAGTAAACATTTAGGCTTTCTTTTAGATGTAGTAGTATCATCACTAGAAAAAGAATCACAAGGAGAAATTTCAACATTTTCATCATCACTAATCACTAGCAACACATACATGAACAATCATGAACACTATTTTCAGCAATGCATACATCTCTAGTAACTTTAACTTTGTTAGTAAGAGGATTATAAAATCTATAAGCTTTAGAATGTTCATCATAACCAACAAAAACATGATAAAAAGATTTAGTATCTAATTTTTGCCTCTTTTGTTTAGGTCAAATGTGAACATAAGCAATGGAACCAAAAATTCTTAAATTATTAAGATTGGACTCTTATCAGACCAAATTTTTTTAGGAGTTATATCCTTTAAATCTTTATTAGGAGTCCTATTAATAATGTAAGTAGCACAAAACATAGCTTCTGCCCAAAATTTATAAGACATATTTTTAGCATGTAACATACATCTAGCCATTTTAACAATAGTTCTATGTTTCCTTTCCACTACACCATTTTGTTGAGGTGTATAGGGAATAGTTAGCTCATGCTTAATACCAAATGATTTCAAATAAATATTAAAAGCATTGTTCACATATTATTTACCATTATCAATTCTAAGAATTTTAAGTTTAAAACTAGATTTCCTTTCAACAAATTTATGAAATTCAAAAAATATATCAAGAACTTGATCCTTACTATGAAGAAAATAGATCCAAGTTCTTCTTGAAAAATAATCAACAAAAGTAAGTGCATACCTTGATCTTTGGATGGAGTTATTCTCCATGGGTCCCAAAAGGTCACTATGAACTAGGTGCAACTTATGAGTTACCCTCCATGATTAACCTTGTGGAAAGGGCTCCCTATGCATCTTAAACTCATGCATCCAATACATACAAATTTAGATGGAACAATACTAGGAAATCCATCTACCATATTAAGTTTTTGCATTAAGGAAATATTGTTAGCATTAATATGACCAAGTCTTTCATGCAAAACATTAAAATCAATGGTAGTTATTAAAGAGCATCTAGATTGAGCAAACTCATAAAAGTTGAACAAATTATCATTGTCTAATTTAGCATTAGCAATGAGCTTGTTTTGTTTTGGATCAATAACATAGCACATATCTTTGTAAAATTCTATTTTATAATCTTGACAAAGCTTAGCAATTGAAAGAAAGTTAGTCTTTAATTCAGGAACATATAAAACGTCATGCAATTTACCATTAGGAACATTCACATCTCCAATTGCTTCTACTTTACAAGTATGATTATTAGCAAGTTGAAGAGGAACATTAAACATATCAGGTTGCATAGACTAAAAAACTTCTTTATGTGACGTAACATGTTGAGTGCACCTGAATCAATAACCCATTCAAGAGGTTGAGAAACATTAAAACTACAAGTAAAAGCATGTTTCGATTGATTTTCATTATTATGAAACTTATGATTATTAGGTTTATTTTGTTGTTGATTATTTTGCTTCATAGGATTTTTCTCATTTTGCTTCTTAAAACAAGTATTTTGCCAATGACCATCCTTATTACAATAAGTGCAATGATGTCTCTTAGAAGAGTTAAATTTTCTAGGATCATTTACATAATTATAATGAGGTTTAATATTATAATGTTGTTTAGAATGATGCTTAAATTTTTTCTTATGATTAGACAAAAAAGAATGTTCATTAGATTTAAGATTACCAAATTGAATTAACTTAGCTTCTTCCTGTCTTAATAAATTGTGAAAAATATCATAAGTTAATTGAGTAGCTAAAGAAGGAATAACTAATTGAGCATGAATATTAGTAATAAATATTTGAAATTGTCTAGGAATTAATTTTTTAAGTATATAAGGTGAATTAATCTAAGATCTTCTAATTTTACTCCTAAACCATTCAATTGACTATTCAAAGCATCAAATTTTAATAGAAAATCATTCATATATTTGAAATCAGAAGACCATAGATCTTCAAGTTGGTCTTGAAGTTGAATCTTTCTAGATTCATCTGAACTATCATAAATAGTCTTGAGTTTGTCCCATGCTTCATAGGCTTTATACATATCCCAATGTGAACATATAGTTCAGGTGACAAGGAAATACCTATGAGGCCAAGGGCTTCCTCATTTTTGAGCCTCTTTTTTTCTTGATCATCTTTGGATGCAAACAAATTAGGTTTTGATTTGGTATCCATAACAACATCCAAAATATGTGTAAAACAAAAAATAAAAGATATACGAGTTTTCCAAGAATGATAGTTAGAAGAGTTCAACTTAATTTCAGGAATTAAAGTAGACATGATTGCAATAAAAAATTCACAACTTTACGATAAAAAAGATAACTATTGTAAATATTTTCCTAAAAAAAATACCCTTTTTGATTGAGTAAAATTAAGGTCTAAAAACAATAAACTACTGAAAGTCCAAAATGGCTCTGCAACGGTTGACACAAAAATGGCCCTCCAACAGTCTGTATGCAAAAATTGACAGATCTCTAGGTCATCATCATGATCAAAACAATGGCAGAAGGCCTACGAATCACCCTGGGTTCATGGGTTATCATGTACAAGATTATGTGGGGTTAAAGCACCAATCGCCTAGGCATTGGTTGACAAATGATCGGTACACAAAAAATGAGGGTTTTTCTCTGCATCACCATCGTAGACCCAACATAAGGCCCCATTATTATCAGGGTCCCAAAGGAGGAAAAAGACAATATAATGCGGGGAAAAAAACTCAACCAATTAAGGACAAGTTTGCAAGGCCAAATTGGAAGCCTTTTAGGCAACCCAGACATTTTGATAGCTCTAAGTAACTGATCTTTGACATATACAAAGACAAGGTTTTACCTCATGAAGATAGGAGTCATTTAGCTCAATGATATGAATAATGTGAAAAGGATTTGAAGGCCGCTTACCAACAAAATTGACAACTCATCAATAGGGCTATTCAGAATCATGGAGGTCCCTTCAATCCAAAGATTCAAGGCAAAAATTTCTCAACAAAAGAAATTGTTCTAGAGAGAGGGGTTGAAAACCCTAATGCAGGAAACAAAAATGCTTTAGGAATAGGTAATGAAAACCCTAAAGCAATTAAGGACCCATCTCACGACAAGTAGCTATCATTATCAAAAAATGAAGATTTGGGGATAGGAAATGAAAACCCTAACCATATCCACCAACATCATGCATCAAGGCCCCCAAATAATGACTGTACAAAAAATGGGCCTGTTTCAAGCAACAAAAAAGAGGCGACTTATAATCATGGAAAAGAAATCGGGCATGATACAAAAAACACCAAAGGGGCCAATTCCAACCACCATCAAAAAGGAAAGAAAGGTGCAGAGGGTGTTTAGAGTAAAAGAAACAGGAGGAAAAAGTCGAGGCCTTCATCAAATTAGAGAAAGATCAAGTGAAAAAAAGAATGGAGAAAAAAGGAAACACAAAAAATGGCCAATACGGGCAAAGCTGGCGAAGATTCTAAAATGAAGAAGGATGCTTCCATTCCTCTTGCACATAATGAAGTTATCAAAGTCACTTTCCTAGAGCACATGATGCAACCACAAATTTTAGATCTCAGGGATAAAGCGCTCATTTGTAAGTTCTGGAACCTTTCATTAGATTTAGAGACTTTAAAGGGCATACTTTTTGATGAATGGGAAGGGGCCATTAAAGTTTTCTATCTAGATCAGGAAAAAGGCATTT
>VDFB02147393.1:0-19875 GCA_007258455.2 Sequoia sempervirens | reverse complement strand
AGGATATATGGAACCAGTTGCAGAAACTTTAAGAGCATCCACACAAAAAAGAAAGGAAAAGAGGCAACCAAAGCAACAAGAGGGAAGGAGGAGAAAGATCAAATGAAGTACAAGTTTCAAGGAGAAGAAATCAATTCAAAGGTCACCACAGACCGGGACAAAGTCTCAGAAACCAACCTTGGACACATTGAAATCGATGAATTCAAGCAGAGGGTCATCATCAAACCTACTACAAAGAATGAAAAAAATATAAGGAGTGGGTAGGCTAAGGCAACTATTTTCCCACCTGCTCTAATAACTCTCAAATTAGTAATGACCTATAGAGAGGCATATCAAGAAAGCACCAAAATAATTTTGGATAGGGATGGCAACATACTAGTTGGTTTATCTAGCATTTCCATTGGGAAAAAATTCCATATCCCCACCTTCAATGCAATGGAGGAGACATCTAAGAAATATTATGAGAGCATGTCAAAGGATGACCCCCTCAAGTGCAAGAAATTTATTAATCAATATTGGATGAAAGAGAAGAGGGGCAACACAAACAAAGTGCCTCAGGAGCTCTTTAGAAGTGATTTCTACAAGGATTACCATGATTTGTTGACCTTACTGAGTAGATTTATGGGCCCCCTAACTGTAGCTTTCTTCCAAGAATGGATGTTGTACTTCATAGAATAAATCATTAGAGGAGAGACTAAATTCTACTAGGTAGAAATGATTAGCAACTCCCTACATGAGTAATTTGTGGTAGTAAAGAAAACCTCGCAATTCTACATGACCTCATACTTGGTCTATCTACTACCTATGCAAACACTGACCTTGGTACCTACAAAACAACAAGAATAAACAAGTTAGACAAGAGATTGCAAGCCAAAACAAGGATTCCCCATGAAATCCATTTACAACATTCAAATTAGGAAGAAAATATTGAAGAACACAATGGAAATGATAAAACAAAGATTGAATCCTAATTTAAATGTGCAAACTCATGTTCCCATGGGGGAATTGGTGCCAATTTGATGTGAAAATTGGCCCTTTCCTAATTCCTAAGATGCAAGCTTGATATGTTGAAGATGATTGATCCACTTTGATGGTGAAAGATGAGAGCTCCAAGCCAAAATTTGCAAAAAACCTAGCTAAGAACTCAAGTTTGATGGATGAAAATAGCTAAATATTTTAGCATAATAACTTTGCATAAATTATGAATGATCAAATGAGGATATGAGCTCTTTATTTATAGAATGCTAAGATGGATAAATGTCCAAATTTGAGCAATGTGGGACTAAGATTCATCCAATGGCATGATGCCACTTGTCAAACTATGAATGGATTGAGGATGTGCAAGATTTGGGGATTGTGCCAATAAATGCATAATTTTGAATTTCAAATTTGTTGAAATGACTTGTAAGAGGGAAGGGAAAATGCAATAAATGCCACTTGAATCAAGGAAAATGACATGTAAGATGAAGTTATTTCCTTGTTGGATGTACATGTTGACTTGGAATTTTTGAATTCAAATTGAGAGAATATTCCAAAAGATGCCTTGTGAGGAAAATAGAGATTTAATAAATGAATTAAATCTATTTTCATGCAACTTGGTATCTAGGAGGATGAGATGAGATTAAATTAATTAAGGGTTAATTAATTTAATGAGAGAGGTTAGATGATGTGACCTATTTGACTCAAATTTATGGATTTATTTAAATCAAATAAGAGAGGAATATGACAAGAGATTAATTAAATAAGGATTCTGATTTATTTAATTAAAAGAGATGGTGTTAGACTAAATCCAATAAGGTTTTAATTTATTTAATTTAATGGATAGACTTTAGAGATTTAATCAAATAAATTGATTATTTAATTAAATAGGGATAATTAGATTAGATGGATTGATTTAATTAACAAAAGAGATTGACTTATATAGATAAAATGATTTATTTAATTAAGAGAGGAAAATTGATGAATTTAATTAGATAAGGAGATTTGATTAAATGGTTAGACCGAGGGATGATTTAGGAATAAATGATGTTAGTAATTCAAGATCAGATGCACAATGTCAATTGGTATATTTTACTTGTCTACATTTTGCCCCTCTTTGAAGCAATGCACTTGTTGCATTGGTTCAAAGAATAAACAATCTCGATCACAACCAAAAAAAATTGTTATTTAAAAACTTGCCCCACTACCGCCTGGCGGGAGAAATATGCCAATATGATGCCCCCTCGAGAGATTGGACAAAAATTCCAATTTTTGGGTGATCTTGCGAAAAGAAAGAAAGAGGACAATGCACCCAACAGGTCTGAAAGAGCTCCAGGAGGCTAAGAACATGTCTAAACACAATAGAACATTGAAAAACAAGCCTCAACTAGATGAAAACAGGTTCGGGGGTCCAAAACCCTAACAGGTCATCCAATCAGGGTGAAAAAACCCTAATTTTTGAGCTTAAAAGGGGCCTAAGGGGTCACTATCAATTCATTTTCAAACACCTCTAATAGTGATCGTGAGATTTGAGCTCTGACATCTTGACGATATGGTGCAACGGTAGCTTCCTCTGCACATTTCAGATTGAGTTTAGACATACCAGCAGCCACCTGGCATCGGGGCACCAGTAAGTGGTGCTTATGCAAGCTTCGTCTCTCATTCAATGCTTCAATTAATGCTTTAAAGAGACAGTCTACCTGTAGCGACGCTATATAGCGCCGCTCATAAAACAAACTACACCGCTTGGTGTTGAATAGCATCGTCACGGTGTAATTTGGAGTTTAGAAACTCCGACGCTGAGCTCGGGGCCGGCAGGTGAATTCACAAAGTGCGACACGACAATGGTAATTTTTCTCAAACTACGCCACTGAGTGATAAAGTGCACCACAATGGTGCTATTTTGATGTTTTAAGCCCTAGCATTGGAGTTTGATTAAAATCAAACTACGATGCCTTCACGGGTTGCACTACTATGGAAGCTTTTTGAACGATCGATGGAGAATTAAAAAAAAAAAATTAACATGATGACCTTCCTTGATGTAGGACTGGGCAAGGGAGCTTTACTCCCTGGAGCACAGGTCACGGGACCTAGCCGGCTACTTGCGGGACCTAAGCGACAGGGACCAGGATTGACTCCGGATTGCGGGGTTGTGGCATATTGCATACGCAGCACCGATTCACACTCACCTAGGGATGTTGTCAGCACTGGCCGAGAGATGGCACAACGAGACATCTTCATTCCATCTTCCCACTGGTGAGGCCACCGTCACTCTAGAGGACATTTTGTGGATTTTACGATTACCTATCCACAATCGCTGGGTGATCTTTGATATGGACGAGGGATGGGAGGCCTACTTTCGATTCCTTGCTACAGATGAGATTGTCTTCTGCGAGGGGCAGATAGAGCTTGATCACCATAGGATCCTGGCACCTCCCTACCACCAGGTGATTACAACTATCATTTCGGGCCTTGTTGCCCTTGACAGGCGAGGGCGATACTTCAGTCCCGGCTAGGGATATTGCTAGGAGTGGATAGTCCAGGACAGGCCAGTTCATTTTGCATGGGGGCATGTTCTTCTTGCTTCACTCTATAGAGACTTGCATGAGTATGTTTACATGGATGGGAGAGCACTAGGAGCAGGGTTGACCCTTCTTCATGTCTGGGCATGGGAGCACATTTATGTGCTACGACCACGTGTCATTTCAGTTCTAATGGGGTCAGATGATCCCCTTGTGGCATGATACAGAAGTGGTGTGTCCTTCACTCACACCGGTGAGTATGGGATCTCCTATTGGAGGAGAGTTCTAGATGAGATGCAAGTTTTCACTTGGTGCCCATACCTTGGTTGGCTCAGATGGGCTGATGATGCTGACCAGATATTCTATTGCCGCCAGGATCATTTCATGCAAGGACGGGAGCACACAATGCTAGAGAGGTACCTACCTGGGCACATGCAGTGTCAGTTTGGAGAGCCACAGGATCATCCTAATGACGATTACGTAGTTTTCTTCGCTCGCACCATGACATAGGTCTCATGGGGGTGGTATATTCTTGCTTCAGGGGTAGTGGATAGTTTTCAACAGCTAGTGGCCCGGCCATGGGCTTATGATTAGGGGCTAGCAGATCCAGGCACCACTCAGGCCTACAAAGATTGGTTTTGGCCTCTGCTTTGATTGACGATACCAGGTGCAGTCCCGGATGTGTAGAGAGTTAGAGGCAGAGGGGGAAGATGAGGATGGAGAGCCGAGGTTCGACAGGATTTGCCACTTGTTCCTCCAGTTCAGCTAGGGCAGGGGGATGTGCACATGCAGGTGCCACCTATCCCACCACCATGAGTCTAGGATCCTGCTTACGTACAACCCTAGGTACAAATAGTAGGATAGGAAGATGCACATGACACCTTGATTGCACAGCTGCAGGCCCAGGTCCAGGCCATGACAACTAAGAGAGATCAGGCGAGGGCCGAGAGGGACTAGGCCATTTAGCAGAGACAGGCTGCAGAGCTTTAGGAAGCCACTAAGCTAGGCCAGAGACAATAGATAGAGAGTATGAAAACCTCCTCCTCCCAGGGTATAGTGCCAGTTCGCTCTTACAGGGATGTCATCCGAGAGGTAGAGTATTATCGACGTTTTTACCATGAGGTCGTTCCCAGAGCAGAGCGGGTACCAGAGTATTCAGAGTGGGCCAGCCACAGACTAGCAGAGGGTCATGGTGACAGAGGCGAGGGCAACATTCATAGGGATCGAGCCTGATCAAGTTGTTATGATTCTTTTTGTGCCTTATGGGCTCATTTTTTATAGCCCTGATAGGCCTTTTGTACTGATTGACACATATGTACAGTGATCCACTTTATTCTTTGTACTATGACAGTTGATGATATATATATGAGTCAATTTTGATGTGATACAATGTGTACTCCTTATTTATGCATGTATGATTCTACTTCTATATGTTATGGATGCATTTATTTCTAATGATGTTTATGCAATGATTATGACTAACAGATCTATATTATGTTAACCTATGATATGATGTGCAATGATGTTATCTATATGATGATCTATTTTATGCAAATGTGATATGTGATATGGATTTTAATATGTAAGGTGTCTATGTGAAATGATTGTGAATTATGCTTATAACATGTTTATGAATGGATGTATGCTTTGTATGTGATGGACTATTCCATTTATGCTTATGTGGGATGATTTATGTAATAAATGATTTATGATGTTATTTATGAGATGATTATGGATAATGTAGTATGAATGCAATGGTCGTGATATGATTGTAAATGAAATGATGTTAATGCATAATGAGATGTTTTTATGAGATGCTTAGAATAACAAATGTTATTATCCTAAACGTATTAAATGATGATGTAATGTATGTGATGCAAAGTGATATGAGGATGCACAATGAATGTAATGTGATGGGATGATGTCATGATGCTATGCAAGTATGTAAAAAATGTTTTTATGCCTATTATGTATGATTATGAAAGAAATGATTAAGACATGCTTTTGTAAATGTTATGTGATGATTTAGATGTAATGTGATGAAATGCAATGAAATGGATGCATCTATTTTAAAAAAATTCTTATGATGATATGTTTATATGATGATGGAAATGCAATGTATATATTTCCTATATGATATGTGTATGCAATATGCTAATGATTTGTGGATGCAGGATCGACGACGATGATGGTGATGATCAACTATCATAGTACCTTGTTAGTGTGGTTAGCAAGAAAAGAAGAAGTTATTTCAACAAGACACAAGATGATGCAAATGATGATGATGATGATGATGATGATTACTTGCCGAGGAATTGAGATTTTCAAAGGGCCACATTTTCTTATGTTTGATAACACACATGGTACAATGCATCAAGGTATAGAAAACCAGGATGGCATTGTACCTAGTGTAATCAGGGTTTTCTTCAGATTTGGAGAGTTAGCAATAAACAATAAATAATAATCGAAACCAAAAGATTTTACGAAACACAAAGGAAGTAGATGAAAGAACAATTATACCTGATTGTTGATACCTCCATGATTCCCTTCCGTAATACCTTCTTGCTTGTTGGAGAATGTTGCCCTCAGATTCATCTTTTGAGCAATCTCAAATGCCTAAGCCCTACAACAAGATTTGAAGGATTTGATATGCCTAAATGGCTATGTCTACAAACCAATGCCTATGTCTAAAATAATTCCAAAATTGAAATACTAAGATTGCTTATGACCATGAACATGTGAGAGTAAATAAATGCCTATTGTAATTACGCCAAATGTGTGTCCCCAAAAATGAGAAGAAGATGGCATTTTATAGAAAAGGCCATTTCGAACGGACGGACGAGATAAATCAATGAAATGAATGATCCAGATTACACCTAAGAATCCATAATTAGGGTTAGGGCAAAATCTTTAATCGAACGGTCAAAATAAAATCGGATCGACGGTGGAGAATAAATGAGGAAATTAATTAGAAAATAAAGATTTTGAAAAATCAAAAAGATAAGACTGCCTGATTTGCAAGATTCGAAAAATCAAAGAGATAAGATGTAGACTGAAGATAAGATTTGAAAAATCAAGAATCTGCCCGATTGCTTGATTTTTGGAAGATTAATTACCAATTTGAATTAAATTAATTCAAATTATGGATTTTAAGAGATAATAAATAATCTTTTTCAGATTATTTATCAAAAAGGACTGACAGTTAAGATTGCCATGACATTTGGGCGGGGGCCCTAGCTCGGTTGGCTAAGTAATTCCGTTGCGGCTCTGCTGGTCACGAGTTCTAGTCTCCCCCCTTGGTACCGAGGGCATGTTCTACCACGTGCTAAAAGTTTACAAAAGACTGTAAAGTTAAGGGTGTATACCCATTCCTCGTACTAAAAAAAAAAAAAAAAAAAGATTGCTGACATTTTAAAATAATTTATTTAAAATGAGAAGAAGACTATAATAATTAAATAATTAAATTTAATTATTTAATTTAGCAAATAAGATTCAATTAATTAAATAAATTAATCAATTTATTTAATTAAGACAGTAGTACGATTAAATAAATGAAATTTATTTATTTAATAATCATGAAGAATAATGATATGAATTAATTAAATAATTATTATGAATTATTTAATCAATAGTCGAATGTGGACCAAGGACATAATTATGCTAGGATGAAAGTGGTAAAAATGAAGCTTGCAGGCCTAGGTCATTTTTAGGTGTCTACATTTTGCCCCTCTTTGTCATAATGTCACTTGTCGCATTGTGAAAAAGAAAAATAAGCCAAGAATATACCCCAGCGAGGGTACGGAGTATCATTGCCCCCTCGGGAAATTTTCAAATTTTGAGTCGATGCCAGAAAAATTTGCAAAGGGTCCCGATAAATCAATTTGATGACTAGAAAAACAACGGCGCAGTCGGTTTCAGATTCTGACATGTTTAAAGCAACTTACGAGGAAGTCAAAGGTGTTCAAATGAGCCTCCAGTATTGACTTTGTTTGACAAATGCCATTTGACCTTATAAATAGGTTGAAAAAGGGGGTAAAGTCAATTCACTTTTACTATTTACCTTGCAAAACTTGAGAGCTCAGAGCGAAAGGCGCAACAGCGAGGATGGTTATTCCAATGTTAGAGCACCACGGAGAGATCATGAGGATCTTCAGATGGCCAGAGGGCTTAGATTCGGCGGTATGTACCCTAAACTCACTTTGTCATTTTATCATTTTATGTGCTATTTAATGCTTTCTAGGGTAGTCAACGCATGCGCCGCGATGCATATGCGTTCGCGTAAGCTGCAATTGCCTTCACGTTTGATGCATTTGATGCGTCGCGATGCAAGTGCCCAATCTTATGTGGTTGCTCTGGTGGTTCATGCTGCATTTGATAATTTGTGTGATGCAAGTGACATGTCGAGTCGCATTTGACCTCTGGAGTGCCGCAATCGTCAAATTGAGACGCAATCGATGGGTTGAACGTCGCATCTAGAAGATCATGCCGCAATAGCAATGTTGCGACGCATTCGCATTTTAGTGACGCAAATGACATATCAAGACGCAATTAACATGTCGAGATGCACTTGATGTTTTGAACGACGCAGTCATGTTTTTGAGACGCAATTGCTTGTTTGCGACGCATTTGCTTGTTTCTTTAATACAACTTGCTTTGATGTTTTCATGCCCTTAGTTGCTTTCCATGATGTTGTCGGTTGTCCAAAAAGTGCTGATGCAGTGTTCGTCCTTTTGCAGAGGCAGCTTGCCCCTATCTACACGAGGGAGAGCAGACCGATCACCTTTCAATTTGCTGATCAGTTAGGCCCACGAGAGCGACGGTGATTGATGCGACTGGGTTTATTCTATGCTGCGTTCATGCCTGCCATTCGGGTGAACAGGGGATTATTGACCGCATTATGTGAGCGATGGCACTCTGAGACCTGTTCCTTCCACCTATCGATGGGTGAGGCTACCATTACCTTGGAGGATGTCTACCAGATTCTCTGAATTCCTATTCGAGGGGAGCGGATTGTCTACGATCTACAGCATGGCGAGCAGACCTTCCACGCTTATTATCAGGATCAGGGTGCTGGATTGGGGATTCAGGGTTATGAGATCTGATGGGAGTTCCTGGCGGAACACTACGGTCGCTTTGATGCATTTCTGGCGACGATGATCGCAGGTATCCTGATTCCTGACCAGCGAGGACATGGATTTCTGATTGGTTGGGGGGACGTCCTGGTTGGCATGAGGCGAGACATGACAGTTTATGCGTGGGCTCCTTGCCTACTAGGGATGCTTTATCATCAGCTTCACGACGTCATGTACAGGAGAGGAGAGAGTATCTCTTGTGGGACCACTCTTATGATGATCTAGGCATGGGAGCACATTGCCATATTCCGCCCTCCTATTGACAGACCGCAGCTAGTCGAGGGGATGCCGTACTCTTACTACTATGTCAGCGCATTACAGCAGACCCATATGGGCGAGACAGGGTGGTGGCGGCATCAGATCGATACCATTGTGACGTTCATCTAGAGGCCATACATGGATTGTGAGGCATGGGATGATGAGGACGAGCATCTCAGCTTCTGTAGACAGTACATATATCTTATTGGCAGGACAGTGCAGACGTCCTTGATCATTGAGATGTACCTACCGCAACGTGTATTGAGACAGTTTGGCGACCAACAAGATGTGCCCATAGGGACAGCAGAGTATGCTAGGTCCTCCCGAGAGTATGCTTGGGGGCCAGCCATCCCAGTAGCATTTGTGACTCAGCAAATGGATGGGCTGGTAGCCCAGGCCTGGGGTTGGAGAGGAGGAGCAGCAGATCTTAGTATGATGCCGGCATATGATTTATGGTGGCAGGCACGCCGACCAGTTCCCTTGACAGATCCTGACGGGCCAGCACCAGTTGACAGGTGGTCAGTTATTCCGCGAGTTCCATGGGCCAGACAAGGTGGTAGAGGCAGAGATGGAGGCAGAGGCAGAGGCAGAGGCAGGGATGGAGATGGAGGGAGGGGTGGGGACGACGGAGGCAGGGGTGGAGATGGAGGCCGGGGTGGGGATGATGGAGGCAGGGGTGGAGCCAAAGGTGGGGATGATGGCAGAGATGGTCGGAGGTGGAGGCGAGATGGCCAGGTACTAGGCCGCAGGGTGCGACAGCACGTGGCGAGGGTAGCATTAGATGCTATCCCCGAGGTTGGTGAGGAGGGAGAGGGTGAGGAGCAGCCCAGACAGGAGGGAGAGGGCGAGGGGAGACATGGGGAGGAGCCAGAGGTGAGGGGACAGGAGGAGGTGGAGGGGGAGAGACAGGAGGAGGATGTGGAGGTGAGGGGAGAGGCGGAGGATGCGGAGGTGAGGGGAGAGGAGGAGGAGGTGAGGGGATATGAGGAGGGGCCCGGAGGTAGAGGCATGGGATTGTCAGGAGGGAGTGGACAGGGGGATGGGTGGGGAGGTAGGCGGGATGGGAGGATAGGGATGGAGGAGATGACCCGGGCAGAGGAAGCTGCCAGTCGGCAGAGGTGGGTGAGGAGGAGGAGGGCTTGCCTGGGGTTGCTGGGATACTGCCGATTAGAAAGTGGCAGACCTTGGCCGAAGGTGGACACCGGCTTAGCGCAGGCGAGTCTCTGTCAGCTTTAGAGTAGCAAGTAAGCGAGATCGGCCCGGTGATCCACAGCGAGATCACGGCCAGTGGTATGCAGGAAGTTTGCCCAACTTTATTACGCCGGACCTATAGGAGACATAACCGAGAGTTAACGAAGATGGGGTGGGAGTAGTACGGACTCTCTATGAGCAGCAATGCGCGAGCGGCGAATCCTACATTGTCCCGATCACAGATGAGGACAGGTAGCGGACACAGGTCAGGCAGTGGTAGTGGTACGAGGAGCCATACTAGTGTCAGAGGGTCTACCTCGACAGGACATACTTTAGGGCACAGGTCCCATCATTCGCGCAGGCACACTCTGGGTCATAGCCATGGGTCGACTAGTTCAGCACAGAGGTCAGTACTGGGCCAGCCACCAGTGACAGATCCGTCCCCCTCTCAGAGTCCGGCTGCAGTCACTTCATAGTTGTTTACTACTGTCAGGGTGATACCCTCACTCATGGTTCCATCAGTTTCTCGAACAGAGGTTGCCACAGGACCCCCCATTGCTTCAGAGCTAGTGACAGGGCCTTAGCCACCACCACATTCTTCACCCCGAGGGGATGATGAGAGCCTACCCTAGGGGCATATTTGTATTTTGACACACTATGTATATTATTGATCCTGTGAGCTCCATTTTTGGGATATCCGTTGACTCTATCTTGTGACATTGTACCCTTTTTGAGATGACATTATATGATGATGCAGTTTTGATGCGGCCTACATGTGTTATGTGATGCTCTTTGCTTTATATATTATGACATGTATGATGTTTAACTTATGATGCCATGTATGTCCTATGATGCCTATTTGTGATTTTGATGCCATGACGATGCAATGCATATTTATATGATTATGTTAATGATGTGTATGATGTATTTATGTAAAATATGCAATGCTGATGATTATGTTAATGCAAATCTTGTGCTTATGTATATGATTTAATGCCATGTATGATGTATGTATGGACCTAATGCAATGTATATGATTATGTATGCACTTATGTTTTTGGATGTCACAGGATATCATCGTGGGATGGACGAGAGAAGACGACGAAGCTGATGAGAGAAGATGACCAGATCGAAGAAGAGAAGACATGAGCCCTATGAAAATGCCTATTAATTCCTAGACCAAATCTTTCAAAACTTTACTGTAGGACTTTTAATATTTATTGCTCTTAATCATCATTGGGCAAACTGTTGTAATGGCCAACAAACACCATGATATGACATAGATCAAGGTGTGCAAGGTCGTACCATTACATAAGACAAACAGTCACAGACAAGGATGATCATGACTCATACTATGAGCGTGATTGCCCCAGTCTTGTTGTCATAATCAACCACAAACAAAAGAAGACAAGGACAGATCATGAAACGTCACTGCTTCTCTAAATCCTATTTCCAGGACATCCTTGAGAAACTAGTGACATGACTGCCACAATACAAAAATAAAGTCCCTATCATGATATGTCATTGCTTTTCTAAATCCCAGAATCAGACCTCACTGAGAAGCTAATAGTCATGCGCATCAATTGTCATGCTACGTCGCTGCTTCTCTAAATCCTACTTATTGGGATCTCGCTGAAAAAATAATAACATGATAAAAGATCAAAAAGACAATTTGTCAAGTGTTTTCCAAGTGCATCTGGATATTCACTGTTCTGGTGCCAAGATGCCATGTTTGATAATGTCGAGATGTCGAAATGTTTAAAGTTTTGATTGACCTTTGAAAATGCCGAGAATTGGTGAATTCAAGAAGGACACATCCTGAATAATGTCGATGTTGAGAGGATTTGATCCCTAATGGTCATAAGGGGTCCCTCAAAATAATGACGATGCCTAGGAAGGACACATCCTAAGGCATAAATGACAGAGTTGATTCTTTAGAAGGACACATCTGAAGAATACTGCTGTCGCGAAGAGTGATCTTTAAATATCAAGAGAATCACTCAAAATGTCGAATGATGATGACGACGCCTAGGAAGGACACATCCTAAGGCATAAATGACAGAGGTTATCGTTCAGAAGGACTCATCTGAAGACTAACTGAATTTTGACAGTTTGACTTGTTTATGATGATTTGACTTGTTTTGACCGAGTTTGACTTGTGTTTGATTGTATGCCGATATTGTCATGATGATATGAGTGACATGTTGATGAGATTAGCCATGTTTGAACAAATGACTGTTTTACTTTGGTTTAGGAGTTTCCCCATGTGGAAATTGATTGAAGACTTTTGACGTGTGTGCCAGTGTAGTGCCATGAACCCTAATGGACTGACCAAGTGCGGCCTCGAGGGCTCATCAATAGATGGCCTTGCCTATGTCATACACTCAGAGACCACGTAGTTCGACACAACCAATGACTTTGTCTTGGTGAGAAAAAATTGCGTCATGATTTTATTTTGACAAACCTAAAAGGACTGATCTAGTGTCTCGGGGACTCAAGCATGAGTCTTGCCTACGTAGAAAATGCGCAGAGACAACGTAGTTCAAATAGATGACGAAGACTGATTTGACACGACTGACTTTGACAAGAGATGCCCATGTGTTTGCGCTTTTTGACAAGTCTGATGTTTTTGTTTGGTTTTGTTCAGGACATTTTATGATTTTTAGGTCTTTTTTCAAGACATTTTGCAATGTTTTTGGGTCTTTCTTCAGGACATTTATGATGTTTTTGTCTCTTTTTATTTTTTTATTTTTTTAGGACTTTTTGTGATTTTTTTTGTCCTTTTTTTCAAGACTTTTTGCCAATGTTTTTGTCTTTTTTAGGACTTTTTGCCAATATTTTTGTCTTTTTTCAGGACTTTTTGCCAATGTTTTTGTCTTTTTTCAGGACTTTTTGCCAATGTTTTTGTCTTTTTCAGGACTTTTTTCCAATTGTCAAGATCATGTGTGACATCCACTATAGTTTCATGATAAACATTTTGCCCCCAGTCAGGTCTAAGACTTAGCCATTTGCAAGGGACATGGACGGGATGTTGCTGACTTGGTAGACAGACAGTCGTCAGGACTTGATGTCAATCATTTATCTACTAGGACAGGTAGGGTAGGATGTGATGGCGATTTTGTGGAATAATGGCAGAAATACCTTTCATCCTAGGCCAAGTTAGACCAAGTGACAGTAGATGGCAGAGCAATGATTGATTACGCATGGCGCCTGTTTTCCAGGTTTTCACCATGGTACTTGTCCAAAGTGCCTGTTTGCCAGGTTTTCACTATTGAACGAATCATTTTTCTCTTTACTATTTTCTTGACTTTTTGATTTTTTTGGTGTCACCAAAACGCCTATTTGCTAGGTTTTCATCGAGGTGACGATTTTTATCATTTTTCAATTTTTTTTGTATTTTATGATTCTCAGCTCCATCCTCTGATGCTATGCATAGAACTTTCAGAGATGTAAACTGTTCCCCATCCGGAGTTGCCAATTGATAAGCTCCGGAACCAAAAGAAGATCTAATAACATATGGACCTAGCCAATTTGGTTCAAATTTTCCTGGCTTTTCTCTGTCTGCTTGGTTCTTGGGGTTCTGCATTAGAACTAGGTCACCAATGTCAAACTTTCTGACCATAACCTTTTTATTGTAGCTGTGACAAAGGTGGTTCTGATATGCTTGGAGATGATTCAGTGAGTTTTTATGTCTTTCTTCCAGCATTTCCAGCTCATGCAAGCGTGATTGTCGGTACTCCTCTTCATTAGTTAGACCCTTCAAGGAGACTAATAGCGAAGGAATTTCGACCTCAATGGGTAAGATGGCTTCAGCGCCAAAGACTAGGGCGAATGGGGTGGCCCCTGTAGGAGTACGAATGCTAGTTCGATAAGCCCATAGAGCAGGGTTAAGTTGTATGTGCCAGTCACGGCCATCATCATTGACAGTCTTTTTTAAGATCTTGACAATGGTTTTATTGGACGCCTCAACTTGGTCGTTTCCTTGCAGGTAGTATGGAGATGAAAAGTGGTGTTGGATATGGAATCATTCACATAACTCACGTACGTCTTGGTTTTTGAACGGACGTCCGTTGTTAGTGATGATGGACTGCGGAAGGCCATACCGACAAATGATGTAGTTGAGGATGAAATTTGATATTTGTTTGCCAGTAATATATGTCAATGGGATGGATTCGATCCACTTTGTGAAATACTCAGTGGCAGTAATAATGAATTTATGGCCGTTGGATGAGGTTGGATGAATCTTACCCATGAGGTCGAGTCCCCATTGAGCTAAGGGCCAAGGAGAAGTGATGGGCCAGAGTTCTTGTGCTGGAGCATGGACCAAGTCACTATGTATTTGACATTTGTGACAAGTCCTAACATATTCAATTGCATCTTTTTCCATTGTCGGCCAATAATACCCAAGTCTCATCATTTTCTTAGCTAGCGTAGGACCACTCGAATGAGATCCGCATATACCATTGTGTACTTCTCGTAAGGTCGTACATGCTTCGTCGGTGTCAAGACATCTAAGGAGGGTATCGTCGAAACTACGGCGGTAGAGGGTGTCACTGACAATGGCATACCTTGTGGATTTTCTAATGGACTTCCGTTGGTTATTTGACAGGTTTGGTGGAAGGGTGTGAGACTTTAGGTAATCGTAAATGTCTTGATACCAAGGAGAGTTGGGACCAACAAGTTCACAAACCATTTTTGACTATAGGATATCATATGCCGGTAACAAAAGATGTTCTACTAAGAACTCAAATTGTGACACATTTTAAGGGATGTCCAAGAGAGAAATAATAGTAACCATTGCATCAGCTACCTTATTCTGTACCCTGGGGATTTGTTCAAAAGAAATCGATTGAAAGTATGTCAAGAAATTGTCCACCATCCTCTTGTAGGGAAGCAACTTCTCATCCTTTGTTTCATAGTCATCATTCACTTGGTTGATCACGAGTTGGGAATCCCTGAATACAAGCAATGTCTGAATTTTCCATTTGATTGCCAACTTGAGACCTGTGACTAGTGCTTCATATTCGGCAATGTTATTTGTACAAGGAAAAGCGATCCTGAATGACTTAGGAATTGAATCCCCCTGTGGTGTGATAAACAAGATTCCAGCGCCTGAGCCATGAGTAGTATGAGACCCATCAAAATACAGTTTCCATGGTGATGCCGGTTCTACATGAAAAATGGACTCATCGAGAAAATCAGTTACTAATGGATGAGTGGCTTGAATCGGTGCATCTGCTAGTTGATCTGCTATTACTTGCCCTTTTATTGCCTTGCGCTCAACATACTGTATGTCATACTCGCTTAGGATCATGACCCATTTTGCCAACCGGCCTGTTAATGCTGCGCGACTTAGTAGATATTTCAATGGATCGATCTTGGCAACCAGTTGTGTCTGATGGCTAAGCATATAGTGTCTTAGTTTTTGAGATGCAAAAACAACAATGAGGCATGCCCGTTCAATGTACGTGTAGTTCAACTCATAGCCTATCAATGTGCGGCTGATGTAATAGATTGCTCTTTCTTTTCCTTCATGATCATTTTGGGCCAGCAATGCCCCCAGTGTTGAACTAGTAGTCGAGATGTACAGAATTAATGGCTTTCCATGAATGGGCGGCATGAGTACTGGTGTTGTCAACAGGTAATCTTTTATTTTTTGGAAGGCCTCTTGAAATTTATCTGTCCATACAAAGGGGACACTTTTGCGCAATAGGTACTGGAACAGATGGCACTTATCTGCCAATTGGGCTATGAAATGGCGAATAGATTGTACTCTTCCCTACAGAGTTCTGAGTTCATTGATCCCTCTAGGTGGAGGAATGTCTATGATTGCTTTGACCTTTTCTGGATCGACCTCTATGCCTCTTCGGGAAACTATGTATCCCAATAGTTTTCCTGATGTGACCCCAAAGACACATTTCTTAGGGTTTAGCTGAACTTTGTACTCTTCAAGTCTCTTGAAAATTATGTCGAGTACTCTCAAATGATCTTTCCTAGTTGCTGATTTGGCCAACAGGTCATCTACATAATCCTCCATTATATTGTGCATCATGTCATGGAAGATCATGGTCATAGCCCTTTGATATGTGGCACCTACGTTTTTTAGACTAAAGGGCATGACGTTCCAACAGTATGTACCCCATGGGCAAGTAAATGTTTTTTTGTGTTGATCCTCAGGAGCAATGCGGATTTGATTATAACCAGAGAAACCATCCATGAGGGATAGCATCTCATGTCCTGCAGTTAGGTCCACTATGATGTCAATGTTGGGCAAAGGAAAGTCATCCTTTGGACATGCCTTGTTTAGATCCCGAAAGTCTATACATACCTAAATCAGCCCATTTGGCTTTGTCACCAGCACTAGATTGGAAATCCACTTAGCATAATCTATAGACCTTATGAATCTGGCATACAATAATTTCTTTAACTCAGCCTTGACCAATAGAGCAACTTGAGGGTGCATTTTGCACAACTTCTGCTTGACTGGTTTAGCATTGGGTAATAGTGGCAGATGATGCAGAACTAGTTTTGGGTCTAATCCTGGCATGTCCGTGTAGGACCATGCAAAGTTGATTTTATGTTCTATAAAGAATTTATGAAACTCTGGTTTCTCTTCATCAGTCAATGATGCGGCAAATAGGACCATCTTGGGGTCTTCTGCAGTTGAAATGTTATCCTCTATTGTGTCCTCAATAAGCATGGCCGATTTCTCCTGTTGCACGAGGAGGAAGTCCAGTCCTCCATCTTTGGGCACCTCAGAGAGGTTTTCACCTATAGATTCGTCCTTTATTTTTACTATTTTATCGTCAAGAGGTGCCTTTCGATTTTCACCTAGAGACGTTTCATTTTTTACTTTATTTTTAATTTTGCGACTAGAGGACTGGACAGTCTCACCGAAGTATGCGGTGCAGTCCAAATCAATAGCAAATCCTGATTTGTGGTCCCCACTGGGTATGCCTTCTCGTAATCCCATGAATTCAGCAATGGCTTCATCATTTTGGAATGTGTCTAGAACTGGCGGTCCTTGTTGGTCCCAATCGACTAGTTCAGGGTAAACTAAAGAGATGCCATCATCAAGGCTAGTGAATTGGGGTGAGGATGCAGACAACATGCAGATGGATTCGTTGATGTTGTAGATGAGGTTATCATCACCCAACTCTACATCGGACTCTATCCAATATTCTCCTTCACTAGTGTCATATTCATTGTCGTAATAAGGAGTGAAGGTTTTAGAGCCCTGGTTATCAATGTCGTCTGACACTTCGGATAGATTAGACTGAGGGGGGTCAGATGATGGCTATTGTGTTTTATGGGAAGTGGTAGTAGGGATTTGACTATTTGGTGCCTATTCAATTTTGAATGTTTGCCAAAATCGTTGTTCAGAGGTCAATTCCCCTGGTTCGACAAACAAATCATCAAGACAATAGTCACTTAGGGATCGTTTTGAGCTAAATTCCCACTCGTGGAAGTTATTTTTGGTGAGGGGTTCCCTAGTAGTCTCGACACTGTCAGAAGCATGTACTCGCTCATTTAAAAGTCCAGAGGTACGTCGATCACCATTGGCAAGTGATCCAAACCGTAATCCAAGATACTTCAGAATTTGAAAAGTTTCTATGGGTTCCCTTCGGCCTGTTTTTTCTTTTCCAGGCCACTAGTACCATCATAGCCTTTAGCCTTCATGAAGTCATAACCTTTGCCATATATTTGAACTGGTAATGGGGGTAATGTGACCGTATCCTTATAGATCCATCCTGTGATGTCAGCAAGGTCTTCCTCACTCATGTCTCCCCACTTGATAAAAACTATATTCGGTGGGACTATGAAGGTTTCCTGAGGTTCCATTCGGAAACATGGCTGACCATAGTCCTTGGGAGATCTAGGCATTGTTGTTATGCTGTATGTTGTGTGCAGTTTGAATTCTTTGCAGCCAAGGTCCTGGATTTTGATAGTTGATTCAGTCTTAGGGTTGGTGGAAGGTGGTGGTATGGCGGAAGACATGGATGGAGCGGATGTGGAAGATGACGTGAGTGTGGAGGGGTCGATGTACTTGGATGACGAGGAGCCAGGTGCTTCTCGATTAATAGGTACTCAGTTTTCAGAGATACCCCTTAAATTGGTACAATATTGGAAAGGGTCGGCGTCTCCATATATGGTGACTTATGTACCGTCAAAAGGAAACTTGAGGCATTGGTGGTATGTTGACGGAACGGCTTTTAAAGTGTGGATCCATGGACGGCCAAGCAAAATGTTATATGGTAGTTCCAAATCTAGGACCTGGTAGGTTGTGTCTACAATGACCGGTCCCACTCTGATAGGGAGAGAGATAACACCCCTTGAAGAGCGTTCCTCGTCATCGTATGCTTTGATCACTATGATTTTCGTTGGGTCTACGCACGCATCAGAGAACCCAAGAGCCTTAACCAATTTGAGGGAGCATATATTCAACCCTGCTCTGCCATCCACTAAAACCTGTCTAACTTTGTGCTTGTGGACAAAAGTTTCTATGTGTAATGCGTCATTTTGGTTGGTTTTATGTGATGAGTAGTCTTGATCTGAGAAGGTGACATGGTGCGGCATGGTGAGATATCCCACCATAGTTTCAAACTGATTGACATTGATGTCCTTAGGGATCGACGACTCTAGGAGAGTTTTGTCTAGGATTTCTTTGTACGCCGGAGAGATACGAAGTAGCTCAAGGATAGATATTTGAGTGGGAGTCTTTCCTAGTTGGTCAATGAGGTTGAACTGGCTTTTGGGTTTCCACTGTTGTGGGGTTGAGATAGGTTTTGGCTGTTTAGCCGATGCAGCAGGTTGTGATTGTTTAGCCGATGGGCCCGGTATTGTGATTTTGGCTTGTCTAGGAGTAGGCGGACCAGCTATAGTGACCTTGCCACTGCGAGTAGTAGCATTACACTGGGGTGCTCTCTTGACCATAATGGTATTGATGTACCCATCTTCAGCTCGAACATTGTTTATAATTGGTCCACTAGAATAATCGTACTTGACTCGGGTGAAGTTAGCTTGGTTCTGTGAACCTGATGTGGACGCATTATGAGAACCATGATCCTACAGTGGATTCTTGTGGATAGTATGATCTGCATTGGAGGTGAATTGTGATCCACCTACTTCGATTGTGCAATTTTCAATAAGATATTGAATTAGGTTTTTCAGTTGTCGACAGTTAGAGGTTGTATGTCCTTTGGCTCGATGGTATTCGCAAAGTGCATTGTCATTCCACCATGATGGTTTGAATTGTCCTGGGTCATATGGTTTGATTTCTGGAAGTGTGATGACCCTATGCTGGATGCATTTCTTAAGGACTTCTTCAATGGGTTCACCCAAATGGGTGTATGTGCGACCCCTAGGAAATTGTCTCATTTGACGATATTTCCCTTGACTGTTTTGACCACCTTGGTTATTTGAAAAAGTATTGGGAGGAGGTGTCAATATCGTTGTTGGTTTGTTTTGTTGTTGAACCCCTTTCAGGGCTAATACGGGACCTACAGTATTTGCAGTCTTGGCATCAACAACACTGTCATTTGTAACATGCTTATTCTTAACCCAATATTTGTTTTTGTCAGCTGGTGGATTGAAGTTCGTGTTTTTGGAACCATATCTCAGTTCTCCCTTTGCGATAAGGGCTTTCTCAATCTGAACTCCCTTTTCGACCAATTCTGTGAAGTTTGTGCAACAATGTATTTGCAATGCGAATTCTAGGGGCACTAGAAGTGTTTGGACGAACATGTCAACTTTTTCCCTTTCAGAAATGTCAATGTGACATCGACTAGCAAGGC
>VDFB02147392.1:352854-395737 GCA_007258455.2 Sequoia sempervirens | reverse complement strand
GTTGATTTGAGTGATAAAGGAAAATTCAGCCCTAATTAGTTAAGACCTTACATAATTAGTGAAGTTTATAGGTCCGATGCATACACGTTAATAGAAATGGATGGCACACCTCTCAAAGAACCTATTAATTCCACACATCTACCCTAGTATTATGTCTAATCCCCTTGAATAGTGTGAATGATAAAGCAGTGGTGTTAGAGTTACTAGATGACATTCTATGTACTCTCACATAGCTTCGTTCTTGAAAAACAATTATTTGTGTGTCTTGAATACTAAAGTAATTATTTAATTCATTTTTAAGTGATTAATTTAGGTTTCATGCTATTCAAGTTTATTTTATATGTTGTGTTAGATTAGATCCTTATATGCATTTAATGTTCTTTAATTAGATCATAGGTGCATTTAATTTAGCATAACATACTTAATCACAATGTTGCATCTAAAAGAAACTAGAATAAGTTTTAATTAGATCACATTAAACATGTTAAATCATGGAGACATTCATTAAATAGTCTTACAAAGAGTATTTACTCACATTTCTATTTAACATTCAATACATAAACAAAAGTAATAAAATGTCAATTGTTCATATATATATATATATCAAAGTTTTGTGTACATGTCATCAATATATACAATGCTAATGAGGTCTATGACTTCTAGATCCCTCAAGATCTGGTTCTCACATCTATCTAGTGGCAGTCTATCAGGAGATGATGGTATGCAATCATGATTGCGATCCACCGAGTTTACTAAGAGAAAACTATAAACCCCGCACTTGTCCAAGGGTCTCCTGATGCTCCCCTGCTATCTAATCTCTCTCTGCTTGAAGTCTGGCTACCTCTAACTGTAATCTCTCAAAATTTGCTAGGGTCTGAGATGACTGTGCATATGTGGTAGCATTGACTTGGTGGACACACCTCCTAAGACTCTCATATTGTTTCCCGCAGTCTGACGTAAGTCCTGAACAACCTTGGATCCTGCTCCATGATTGGTGAGGGCACATAGTATAAATCAGTGGCCTTCTCGTCAATGGATGGGGGCACTATCTTTGTAGCCACCTGATAATAGAGATCATGGAGATATCCCATAGGTCCTACAAGATAGAAACCATAAATACAATTAGTACACATCTTGATATATAGATACATAAAATTAAAGCATAAAACATAAACATAAGCATAAAGCATAACAATAAATAAAATATCATTACCTATCTCTCTAGATGGCTATGCAAAGTCATTCTTGTCGTGTGCAGGGGGCATGGAGGATGTGCTAGCCTCTCCATGAATGTGGGTGTTGGTGCCTCCCACAACTACTACTTGTGATCTAGTAACATGAATGGGAGATGGCTCTCCCCACTCATGGCCCATTGCATCCTCATTTGCTGCCTCACCACCCTCACTCATCTACTACTCTTCCTCTCCATCCCTCTCCTCTTGGCTATCATAGTCATGATCTACATCCTCATCAGACTCCTCATCTATCACATCTATAAATATGTCTATAGCCTTGTATCATGTCTCCTTAGCCCTATCCTCCACCCCATCTCCCTTATCTAGGAGTGGCCCTGCATCACCTATCGACTCATCCATTGGGAATACGAGACCTAGTTGTGATATTGTCCACCACTCCTCATAGCCATCAATGGAATCGATGTCATCAGCATTGGAGACCAGAGGCATATCATGATCTGAGAACTCAGAGTCACTATAGACAACATCCTTGGTAGTGAACCGTCTAGAATCACCAGGTCTCCGGGCACTCCATACTAATCTCCTAAAAAAGGGTCATGCCCTGGGTGCTATCTGAACCTGACCAAACTATTGCATGACATGATCATAGTAGAAAGGACATATTATGTAATCATGTCTTCCAATCAAGAACCTATCCATTTGTAACCTCCTCATTTGTCAAGTCTCATCTGGCCACTATAGCACAAGTTGATAATGTCTCCAAAGGATCTCATCCTCCTCCAGTCTGTCAAATTGGACTATCCAAAAGTGCAAATCACCATACTGCCAAAAACGTCACAAAGGATACCTAATCGCTCAAGGATACCCTAAGGTTGTCGAACATGGGAACCCTGTCGGTCTGGTACATGTGATATTCTCTAGGCACCACACTTGTAGATGTGTACAATGTACCATGCTTTCCACCTCTTGAAATATAAATCATCCAAGATCATAATATAGATGCGCTAGGATGTTGCGCCCCCAGGCATACATAGTCTTGTGCTCTTCCATCCATCAAATCATGTGTACTAGTCCTCCCTCTAAGTGTGCTCCCTAGTCATTAGGGATGGTACTAGTCCTACTATCAACATCATAATTTGCATAACTAGTGGGGCTCATGAGTATAGTAGCATCGCTAGATCTATCTGTGGCCTCACGCTCTCAACATGCACTGAACCTCCCAGGTAGTACTACATGTCGTATTTCATCTCCTGAAATGACCACTCTGCTAGGAAATGTAATCTCTCACCTCAAATCAGAACTCAGAGTATGTAGTGTACTTCCTCTAGTGTAATAGTCATGTCACTAGTAGGAAGATGAAATATACATGTGTCTGTGTCACATCGCTCTACTAATGCCATTAATATAGGATTGTGGTACCTCATAGGTGGCATGAGGTACACTTAGTATAATCTTTTGGTCTAAAAAATCTCTGTGTCCTCTGCTAAAAGAGTGGGGGCTAAGTATCGAAAGAGGCTAATTGGTCTGCCACCAAGAAGCTGTCGTGAACGGGTGGGAATCTAAACAAAAATAAAACATATGTCCTATAAGTAGTCTAAATTCTTAAATATTTACATCAACAATCATAAAAAGTGTACTAAAGTTGTTCTAGTGTACTCTCCTAAAGGTCCTGGACACTTTAGACCCCTTTTGGGACACTTCGCGAAGAAACGAGACAATTTACGAAAAAGTGGGACACTTCACGAACAAAAGGGACACTTTGCAAAAAAAAAATCCAAGACCCTAAGAATAACCTAGAAATGCATATAAATCATAAAATAAATGTGTAAGGAAAAAGCTAGGGCAGAAAATCAACTCATCGAATGATAGTTCTCGTCATGGGCCACCTAGTCTTGCAGGACGTCCAATCTCATAGGCTCGTAGTCTCGTCGGCTCAGCATCCTCAATTACTCTTCAATCACTCTCAAGATACAAAAAGGTAAATGAAAAATAGTTACAATTTAATTCACTTTTTGCTCTTATACAAGTTAAAATTAGGGTTTTTACTACATTAGGGTTAAACGTTCCTTTCATTCAAATCAACATAACGGGTGCTAGAGAGCTCTATTTTTGACATCATTTGTTGCATTGGAATCAAAATTAGCAAAGAGAATACCTTTCTACAATTCTTCTAGATCTCCTTGAATATTTACTCTTACATGCTCATGTTGAGCTCTCTCAAGCTCACTTTCTTCTTCAACTTCTTGTTTGACAACACTCTTTCTTTTCTTTCCTATTCTAGTTGTGCTACCTGAGGTACCTTCCACATTACGATTCTTAGGGATTTCCAAAAGAATTTTTGCATAATAATCAATTTTGAGCCTCTAACACTTCATAATCTAATTCAGATATCCAAACCAACCTTGATTCAATTACTTCCATGTGATAGAAATCTATACACTAGAAAATTGATGCTTCCAGAGTACCTTTCAGTAACACTTGCTGGAATCCTTGACCTTCTATTCATTCTCAACTAAAAAGTTCCAAGAATGCAACAAGAACAGTCTCTTTTGCATCTGAATTTCCAAGATTTGTCATGAAGTACCTGATTTGATGGGAAATAGGCTCTGTATTTGACCATTCTATTCTTCCTATTACTGGTAACTCTCTTTCAAAAAGTAAAAGAGTAAAAAAACAATAAAATTTCCATATCAAAAAGTATTCTTCTTACTCTTCTTGATTTCCTTTAAATTCTTCAAAATATGTATCTGAAGTAATTCACATAAGTCATAATCCATACCTCTTTTAACCATATCAACAATAATGTGTACATCAGTAGCAGACACAGTGAGGTCATTGCTAGGGATACAAACTTTATGACCATTGACCATTGCTACATACCTAATAGTTGGATCCACAATTGATCTCAAATCAATCTCTTTCCCTTCAAGAGCTGCACTGGTTACCTCAATTATATCTTGCTCATTTACAACCTTCCATTTGGGAACTGGTCTAGAGGAACACAAAGCAATTACATCTCTGATTGCATCTCTTGTAATCAAATGTGCATCATCAATCCACAAAGATCATTCATTATGAATTCTACTCAAAACTATTTGAATATGCTTGTTATTGAACAAAGGGGCTTTTTGCCACACATCCAACTTATTCTCAACTAACACTCTATAGTCATCATAGTTCTCTTCTAATTCATTCTTCCATAGAACACTCAACTAGATTGGTGATAATTCCTCTATCTTACTATAAAAAAATGCATAAATATCTTATGTGGGAAACACTCTGGTAAGGATGCAAGACAATGCACCAAGAAAATCTTCCAACAAATTCTTCAAATATTTCCTCAAAAACTTGCACTCTATATGTACTATTCATAACCTTTGAATTAGCCATATGTAGCAATAAAAATGAAATATTGTGCAAACAAGAATACCTTTGTAAATGCCAACAAGAAATGAATAGGTATCCAACTTCCGGAGCACACTATGAATCCACTTGGTTTCTCCTTCAAACCCTGAAACTCTGAATTGTTCTCTAAACTTCCTTTGCACGCTACTCGAAAAATGCATCTGCCTCTTGAAATATCTGAATTTATTTCTTTCATTCCAAATGCTATTGCAATAAATGCTTCAAATTTTAGGTAGATTGCCTCAAAAATTGTGTGCACCTCCATTCTTTCAAATTCAGAAAACTCCATCCTTCACACATGCGACTAAGAAATTTCTTAAATCGGTTACCATATTAAATGTACTTCTTCCATGATGTGACATAAGTACCAATGAGGGGGTTTATTAATTTTTTTGATAATTTCTCCCCCTTAGTCATTGATATACTCAAAAATTGATAGGTTTATTTGCATTGGAGATCGACACAAATAAGGCTGATGATTCTGATTCAACTTGTTTGAACTCTCCTTCCTTCCTCCAGATCCTTTTCATCTCTTTTCTCGCTTCTTCCAAATCAATGATTTGACCATGCTTCTTCATTTGATAATTTTTTTTTTCTTCTATAGTTATTGATAGGTAGTTCTGAATTGTTGTACTTATGAAAAGAAACATTCTTCCTTCCATTCTTTCTTTTATTCAATCTACTCTCACATAGACTAGCTTTATGCCCAACCTTCTTGCACTTAAAACATTTACTAGATAATGATAAAGTATAATTCATTTTACTCTTGCATTCATTTTCCTTATGACCAAATTTCTTGCAGGAATGACAAACACCATTGAAAGATAAATAATTTTTAGTAATAGGTTTATTGATGGGAGTTCTTCTAGAATTGCTTCCTAGATTCTTGATTCATCCATATTTTCACCAAGTCTTCTTGTTAGTGGATTTCTTTGCTTTATAACTCTGACCTTCCTCAAACCCTAAACCACTTTTATCCATTGTCAGTCTCTGAGAGATAATTAACTCATCAAGCATTGTAGAGCTTACCTTAAATTTTTCTTCAAAACTTCTTGCCTTTTCCAAATCAGATCTCAATATTTTTACTTCTTTCTGAAGTTTAGTGTATCCATCCTTCTTCCTTTGAATTTTAATTTCTTCACATTCTTCAGTTCTTTTCTTTTCATCCAATTGCTGCAAAAGGCCTGAGACAATTTCATCTACTTTAACCAATAGATCACATGCTTCAAGACATTTTATTTCATCAATTTTTCCTTTAGATCTTCTATTTCTTCTAAACATCCAGTAGAGATCACTTTTGGAGGAAAAAATTTCTTATACTCAAAATTTGGGACTTTCCTCAAACTGTTAGGCTTCTTCTGAGGAACCGAGATCTGATACCAATTGTTGAACATCCAAAATACTGAGAGGGGGGGTGAATCAGTATTCCATAAAACCATTCACATAAAATCCATCTAACCATTATAACAATTCTAACTGAATCAGCAAGAGAGAACATAGAAACAAATCAATGTAACAACACACATGAACGCTAGGATTTTTATGTAGAAAACCCAAAAATGGAAAAACCACATTGAGGGTTAACTCACAATATATTATATCTAGATAGAAGATATTACAGGGCTCACTTCCAGGACTCACTTTCCTTCAAAAAGGCTCATTTCCTGAATACAAAACATGGCTATCTTCCAAGATACAAAGATTGTGGCTCACTGCCAAAAGGTTTGAACTAATAGAATACACCTTCAATGTGCAAGATTAATTTCCAACAAAGCTTAGAATATGAAGTACTACCTCACACAACAGTTGCTCAACAAATCTTCTATGATCCCCAACTAGTAAAACATTTAGCATCAGATCGTTTCTTCCACACTCATACTCCCACTCGCTTCACACTCACACACTTCTTTTCTCTTCAAAGAATCTTATATATATACAAGTATGTCTTAATAATCAATTAGGTAGGCCTAATTAAATGAAGAAAAAATAATCAAAACACCCATGTCGGCACCATATATGATTTAAAACATTTTATCATTATACCAAGTCAGCTAACATCCATAAAGCATAACTAGTCTTCATAACGAATTGCATACGTTAGGTCGACCAAGACTAAAACATAATTCACAGAATCTCTAAACCAACATACAATCCTCAGAGAACACACCTTCTGAATATGAGACCACATCAAATTCTCATCATACTATCATCAAAGATACTACCATTAAAACCACAACATTAAAATGTTCTCCTGAAGAAAATGCGGAGTCTCCTACACTAATATGCGAAGCAAGGAACAACAGTACAATACAGAGTTGAGCTCTATCAAAGATAAATTTCTTCTCACAACCCAAAAATTCTCAAGATCTAGGATATAGATGTCTAAATGAGACATGATAACATGGTTAAGAGATTAGAGTCATATCTATTCTTGCAGTGAATTCTGGACTCAAATACCAATGCATTGGCTCATCACAAAAGAACATTACCGATAGAGTACAACTTCTGGTAAACCAAGTAATCTTCCTGTATAGTTTTCACCATCTTGAAATCAATGACAACACAAAAACAACCAACACAAACTTTCCATACTTCATGCTCATGTTGCAAGGCTCCATATTTCCAACAATCTCTCCCTTTGGCATTGATGGAAACATGCATGTCAAAAATATTTTTCAATATACGACAACTAAATACTCTCCCCAACAAAATTTTTCTTCTCAAAAATGTTTTTCTCTATCAACCTCTATCTCTCCCCCTTTGATATCAATGGAAAAGGATGGGGTCTAGTATATATGTACATACGCATCAAAATATAACCAAAAATATATGAACATAAAAAATGAATCAACTTGAAGATGAAGAACCTTTGAGACTCTCCAGGATGACCTTCCATGACACTTTTCCTTCTTCCCATAATCATTTTAACTTACAAGAGCTTTTTGAAATATTTCAAGCTTAGTTAAGGACTCTATACCATCTGCTAAAGTATTGGGATTAAGATTTATCTCTGATAATTCATCAATATAGCCAAGAGCACTAGAAAAAAGAACATGTTTGAGTTTAATCATGTCTTTGAGTGTCACAAACTTCTTAATAAATTTTTTTCTTTGGTCCTGCAAGGAAAATAATTTATCTTGAAGCTGCACAATGTAGGACCACCTCTAATTGTCTCTATCTTCTACCAATCTGTATGTATCTTCCTGAGTGGCTATCTGGGTTTCACTGCTCCTAACCTCATCTCTTATGTTTAGTGTACTGCAAGACCAATTAAGGAAAAAAAGAGAGTAGTTCCTATTCCTCTTCCTCACAATCTTGTACACTCTCCAACTCCTTTATCATTCGACTGTGGGAATTTGCACATTTTTCCTTGATATCTTCTAGAATTTCTTCAATAGACTTGATTTTAGCATTCACTTCCAATCTGGAGATGTAGACCTTCAAAGAATTAATGAATTTCTTAGATTCTCCATAGAAGAAATAGATGAATCAAAATTACCACTAGGAATAACTTTTTGCAATTATTCTAGAGCTTCTTGAATATTTACTCTTTCATGCTCATGTTGAGCTCTCTCAGACTAACTTTCTTCTTCAACTTCTTGTTTCACAACACTCTTTTCTTTCTTGTTCTGGTTGCACTATCGGATGTACCTTCCACATTAGGATTCCTAGGGCTTTCTAGAAGAATTTTTGCATAATAATCAATTTCAGCCTCTGACACTTCATAATGTAATTCAGATATCCAAACCAACCTTGATTCAAGTGCTTCCATGTGACAAAAATATGTAGACACTAGAAAATTGAATTCAGCTTTGTGGGCATACAGAACCAGTATTCGCACACCAATAGGAGCTACCCCATATGCCTTGGTAAATGGAGCAGAAGTGATCTTACCACTAGAGGTTGAAATACCTTCACTTAGGGTCTCATTAAAAGGATTGATAACTGATGAAGACTACCAAGTATCTTGTCTACAAGAGCTAGAACTGTTACATGAAAGATGTCAACATGCAGCTGATCATTTGAAGGGCTATCAACAAGTTATGTCCTGTAGCTACAATCACAGAGTTAAACCACAGACATTTCAAGTAGGTGACTTAGCCTTGAAAGAAAATCCATGCAATTAGCAAGATAGAGAAAAGAAAGGAAAATTTGAACAAAATTGGCTTGGTCCATTTGTCATCATTGCAGCATACAGTTCTGGAGCATATCAGTTATCTACATCAGAAGGGGACCTATTTGAAGAGCCGATTAACAACATTCATTTGAAGAAATTCTATGTCTGAATCATATAAAAAAAATTAGAAAAAGTCCTGAAAAACTAAAAAAATCAGAAAAAGTCCTAAAAAACTACAAAAATTAGAAAAAGTCCTGAAAAAATCCAAAAACAATTAGAAAAAGTCCTGAAAAAAATCCAAAAAAATCAGAAAATTCCTTAAAAAGTGCAATAAAAACAAGTGGTGAAAACCTAGCAAACAGGCGCTACTTGTGATCAAAATGGGCTCCTCTATCTATTAGCTTATGTTTTGCATTCGCTTTCTGACATCATCTATTTCATATCTATCATCTGTACATATCTATCATATCCATATCATGCAACAGGAATCCATGTGTTTCATCATGGCCTGATGAAATTTGTACATATCCATAATATTCAGGTTGTGTTTACACTGGGGGCAGAAACACAGACTAAACAAGCAAGGAGCAATGAGCTTTTAGAATATCACAAACGGAAAAATGACAGTTTGCAAAGCACAACATTTATTGATGCATCAAATCAACCACAACATCAAAACGATCACTCAATGCCAATGAAATCAAACAACATGGTCAAAACAAACGTTAATCAAAAAATAAACATTAATGTTCATAACCAAGTTGGATGATCTTAATCTAAATAATGTTTGAAATACTTTAAGCAAAATTTTGAATTGTTGTTTGATTTTCTATCATATCTCTGGAGCAATTCGATGATGTACTAAACTAGAAAAGCAAGGAAGTAGTATGATTTTTCTTTGTCTGATGTTTGTGAGGAAATCATTAGTACTATGCAAATTGGTCGCGAGAAATGCTCTACTAAGTATCATTGATGACACTTTGGAATTTGAATAGGAAACAGGTTAACTCTTGTCTGTTTATGCAAGCAATACTCAGGTCATCTCGGTTCAATTATACCTAGATGCTTGTATTATCTTGCTATATCAAAAATCATGAAAGCAATACTCAGGTCATCACTAGTGCTAACATACCCTTTGATGCTTGTATTAACTTTCAACATTTCAATGCTCTATGATGATACAAAAAGCACAAATAAGCTCTCAAAATGGCAATATTGTACAGATACCCTGCATGGTTAGTATAGATTACATTCATTTTAGAATCTGCTTTTTTTTTTTTTGCATTTATAGATTTTTCTAAAAAGCTAGCAAAATATAAAAGTTTCATATCTTTTGGATAAATGACTAAGTACATTTTGACATTCACAAAAACATCATTTCATACCATTTTTCATACATATTTGCATCAGAAAATCATAAAAATAAAGCATATATCAGCATCAAAACATTCATAAGCATTCATAAGTTGTACCATCTATCATTTCATATTCATAAAATCATTCATCAATAGATTGCAATCATATCATAACATTGCACTTACATCATCAATCATGCATACATATTCATCATAGGCATTAACATCGTGAAATAATATCATAAACATCATGCATATTAAAATAGACACATTCATCACATAAGAAATCATCGCTGCATTTCATATATCTCAAAAATGAATGTCAAAATATACAAAAGATGTCAACTATACATCATCAAAAATGGGATCATATCAGTATGTATATAGATGTCTCAACAGAGTATCAATAAAACATAATGCAAAAAGCACTATGACATGCTATCCTCTGATGGTGCTGGTCTGGGACCTATCCCACCTACACCTGATGGACCTGCTCCACCTGCCCCTGATGAACCTCCTGGAGGTAATGGCTGTGATACACCCCTGCTGGTAGCCCGAGAGCGATTATGAGTAGACCGAGACTGTGTATAACTCATTCTCCTCTCTGGTGGCACTGCATCATGATACCTGGTCCTATAAAACTCTGCCTCCCAGGTGGCTCTGGTCACCTCTCTCATCATGTCACCAATCGAGGTACCTACTGCTACTCTCTACAAACTGTCAGCTAGGACCATGGCCTACTCACCCTGTTGTCTGGCTGTATCTCTCTCAGTAGTAACTATCGTCAACTATCCCTGTAGCAGTGTAACCAAGGCTTGTGCCTGTGCTAACTGATCCTGTAAACTCTGCACTCTACTTTGCAAGGTAGATATTTGACTCGGTCCCACTGGATCTAATGAAGACAATGGAGTTGAATATCTCATCCGAGGCCCACCTCTACCACCTCTGCCACTACGTCTACCACCTCTGCCACTATCACCTTTGTCGCCTCCACCACTATCACCTCCACTCTCCTCATCATTACTATCTCCATCCCCATCTGACTCGTCATCATCATCCTCCTCAGAGTCATCACCCTCTGAAGCAGCCTCTCACTATCGCCTATGTCCTCCTCCATGTGGTCTCTCCTCTACAGTTGGAATGGCAGGCTCATCAAGATCAAATAATCGTGGCACAGGATGTTCTAGCACATACTAACCATACTCTATAGTCATCCCCCCATCAAGAATATCAGGTCTGTAGTCCCATATCTATGCTCCCAAACTAGTGAACTCTGCTACTACTACATCATATGCAATCCGCAGACCCCACACTGCAATCTCCTGCTGCCGACGCGCATAAATAGAGGAACCCATAGGTATAGCCTGAGGCCGACCATACTGTCGATAGACTCAACCAAGAACAAACCTCTCAATAATCCCAGGAGTATGACCAATCAGATATCTAGCGGTAAAAACATAGGGCATCTCTCTAGCATCCTCTTGCCATGCCTCACAATCTACATAGGGCCGCCAGCATACCATATCAAGATCATCTAGAAGATGCTACCAATGATCTAGTTTTCCCAACCATGGCTGAGCAATGACATCAGTATATCTGAATCTGTACAGTCGACTGACAGGCCCCTGTCCTTGAGTCAATGGTCGCATAATAGAAAAGTGCTCCCATGCCCATATTTGTAACAGTGAAGACCCGCAAGCAAAACTTCAGCCTCCACTGTACACAATATGGTGTAGCTCATCATATAAGTGTGCAAGCATGCATGATTCCCAAGCATATCGTGTACCCTGCATCACCATACTCTCAAGTACACGACCCCACCCAACTGCAAAACCCTTCGACCTATGGTCAGGGCACAAAACTCCTCCAATGAAACCTACAAGTACAGACGGTAGGGGCGCATATGAATCTGTCATCTCCCTCCATGAGATATAATATCCTGCAATGTGATCTTCTTTGAATATCCATCTCAAAGCATCTGTGCCTCCCGCCTCTTGGCCATCAAATATCGCTATCTCGCCCATCACTGGAATCCTCAAGATACGATATACATCCTCTGGAGTCACTGTAATCTCTCCTGTTGGAAAATGAAAGGTGTTTGTGTCGCTGTGCCACCTCTCTGCAAGTGCTGTCAATAAATCTCTGTTGAGATGCACCTCAAGAATCTTAAGTAACAAGGTCAGTCTGCATGCCTCGATAACATCTCTATCTGCCTGTACAAGCTACAGAATCAATCTCCATGTCTTCGGGAATGTTTCTCGTAACTGCAAGACACCCAATCTCTCCTTTTGAATAGGAAGAATCAACAAGTCAAAGCAAAATCAATATCAAATCATCACGACATATCAATCAAATCTGAATATCAAAATCCTGTTTGTTTTTACCAACTTTAGAAGCAAACATATCAGCCTATTTTTTTTTCATTTTCATGAGAACAAATTTATCAAAATCCTGTTTGTTTTTAACAACCTTAGAAGAAAACTTATCAAAATATTTGTTTTTCATCATCATGAAAGAAAATTTATCACAATCCTATTTTTTTTTAACAACTTTAGAAGCAAACTTATCAACAACTATTTTTTTTTAGCAACTTTTAAAGAAAATTTATTAGTTACTCTTTGTTTTCCAACAAACTTGGGAACAAAATTATCACACAAAGCAACATCCAATCATGGGCGCTACGAAAATCATCATGGGCACTATGTAAATCATCATGGGCACTACAGGATTAAGGGCGCTACAAAAAACCTAATGGGCACTATGGAAATCATCATGGGCACTATAGGATCAAAGGCGCTATGAAAAACGTAATGGGTGCTATGAAAAGCATAAAGGGCGCTAAAAGAATGTTAAAAGCTACAAAAAGGTTGGGAAACGTGCCATACATGGAAACTTTTCAAACACTGACAATTTAACAGGGTACATACTACAGGTCCATAATGCGTCGGCCACTGATGTCGTCGGATGCGCTCGAAACAGTGCTGGTGGATAGGAAGTGCCATCTTTCTCACTCCAGAGCTCAAAACAAAATTACAATTTTTTTACTAGGTTAAAATGGAAAATGACATGGAAAATGACATTTTTAACCTATTTAAAGGCAAAATTGGGGCATTTTATCACATTTTATCACAACAGGGGCAATTTAGATCATCATTTTTCATCTCACATCTTTCCACGTCAATTTCTTCACATCATCATTTTCGAACGATGAATCGACATCTCCAAAATCCAAAAAATCTTAAAAATTCAAAAAAATTCAAAAAATTCAAAATCTTATCGATTCATCGTCCGAGGGGGCATATACCTATCAACATTTGACAAACAACATCTGGGGAAAATTTCAAAATTCTTTGAAGCAATGCATAAAACACATCACTTCAAAGAGGGGCAAAATGTATACACCTAAAAATGGTCACATCACAATAGTCTGGTAATTATTTAAATATTTTTAATATTTAATTAAATCTCTGAATTCAATCTGCATATAAATAAATTTAAATAATTTATTTATATTGTTTATTCTTTTATTTCGATTAAATAAATAAGTTTATTTAATCACTTTTCTTATCCATTTCTTAATTAATTAAATAAACATTATGATTTATTTATATTAATTATTATATAATCTTGGTTTGAATATTTTATTCAAATAAAGATTAAAGATTCTTTTCTTCTAAAAATTCTTCTAAAGTCCATTCACAATTCCATATTTCAAATATTTTAATTAATTCTTCTAAATTCCATTTGCAATTAAATATTCCAAATATTTAATTAATTCTTCTAAAGTCTATTCACAATTAAATATTTCAAATATTTAATTGAATCTTCTATAGTTCTAAAAATCAAAAATCAAACTCACATGAAATTAAATAAATTTATTTATTTAATTTGGGATTATCTTCAACAACCGTGAAACAAACTTCCAAAACAGAAAATTAATTTTTATGTTCCTGTGCAAGCTTGTTCCCGTGGGTTGAAGACAAGCCTCCATTCTTCTCTCCAACCTCCCAACATCTTCCATCTTCCTCTCAACCTCTCCATCTCTCACCATTGAATTTTACTAGACAATCTCACAACCATTGATCTTTGCCAGCCAGGCTCTTGCCTACAAAAATCTATAAAAAGGACTATCGGGTCTTTGAAAAACATAGAAGCTTTCATACAGGAAAACTATAGTAAATTTGCAATAGCACAACCTTTTAGCATTCATAGCCTTTAGAATCATAGCATAGCATAGCTTAGCATATTAGCAATCCATATCATGGCCTATCATCCTCATAGCTTAGTTTCAGAAGCATCCATAATCCACAGCCCCTTTGCATAATCTACAGCCCCTGTGCATATCCGCATCAACATTTTCCCTTCACCAGCATATAAGATAGAGAAGTATTCTCCCTTTGCATACACGTTCTGTAGGTTGCCGTTTTGAGAAGCTTTGCTTACACAATCTGAGAGAAACAGCATCAAATGAATCACTGGAGATAGAGAACAATGGAACGGTTCTAAAGAAGCTCTGTTTGTTTTCTTTGAATTCAATTTATCTTGCTTTCTTTAGTTTAATGTTGCATTGGTGTGTCTTATTTTGATACTAACATTTCACACACACATTTTTGGCACCCACCGTGGGGCTCTTGCCCCAATTCTAACACCTTTTTGTAGGTTTTTCTGACAGGTCACGGTTAAAACAACGTATTAGCGCAATAAACATGCTTCAACGCAAGTCACACCCAGTTTATCACCCTTTAACACTATTATAGCACCCATCAGTGGTTTCATAGCGCCCATCAGTGGTTTCATAGCACCCATCAGTGGTTTCTTAGCACCCATTAGTGGTTTCATAACGCCCATCAGTGGTTTCATAGCACCCTTCAATGGTTTCTCAGCACCCATCAGTGGTTGCATAGCGCCCATCAGTGGTTTCATAGCGCCCATCAGTGGTTTCATAGCACCCATCAATGGTTTCATAGCGCCCATGATGTCTGTTTTAGCGCAATTTTTATTTTTAGCATAAATTTTTTAAAACCTGCAATTGTAATCTGTAACTTAAATACAATTTGACTAGATCTGACGCGACCGCGGCCAGTAAGGGCTCTAAAGGAATGAAGCAATCCTAGGATAGTCACTTAATTGAAATGAAGCAATCCTAGGATAGTCACCTAATTTAAAAGAATGAAGCAATCCTAGGATAGCCACTTCATCTTTTATTTTGGACTAAAAAGAACACCATGTATTTGTGAAGAAAAATCTTCATTTAAATTAGAACATTGTGATTTGGGTTTTAAAAAGAACATTTGTTTGTTTTTTTTGTGGCAATAGGTTTATGCTCTCCCCTTAACTGGGTGATAAAAATTCCAGACTTTCCTTTTCAATTTCATGCAAATTTACAGTTTTAATTACATCCTTTAGAGAGCCTGCTCTTGTGGGAAAAAGTACTCACCCAAGAGGAATGACTCAAGTGTGTTCAAGCCAAAGCTAGGCTATTCCACCCCACTATAAAATTTAAAGCAAATATGGGGAAACCCTCTTTTGACAGTAGTGTGCAAGATAACCATTCCCAAAGCCTTTGTTCTAAAGGTTGGGAGGTCTCTCGAGGGAGTATATCATTTGCCGCACCGAACGAAAACCCTTACTACGAACTTAGTGTAGTATCTAGCTGAAATCAGTTTTCAAACACCATAATAATTACAATGAAGGGGAGGGAAGAATCTACCCCCAAGATACTCACCATATAACTGCCAAGGACCATTTTCTCAGGGGATCCAATATCCACTTCCGTCACTCTGAGTACACGCCTGGAAAAGACAAAAACACGGGCGCCCTTTCGGGGGTGACACGACTGTGTGAGTCGACGCAGTTTTAAGATGTGGGTTGTTGATTACTATGGTGACCTACTTGAGTACTAAGAGTGAGTCTGTTTGAACTATTTGTCATGTGTAAAACCTGTGAAAACAATTTTTGAAAAATATTTTGATCATACACTTGATGTTTAGTATAGGAATTAAGAACAACTATTCTACAACTTTCTTGATGTGTCTTCGAAACATTAATTCAGTAAAGATCATCCAAAACTTACAATTACATTGATTACTCCCATGTTAAGAGATTGGAAATCCACAACCTTTGTTAAGATATCCATTCTCAAATGAATCAAAAATCCAAAGAAACCCCTTAGCCACAAGAAACTATTGAAGAAAAGACGATTCTTGTACCAAAGTCGAAAGGTTTTACTTAAACATAGAACCTTTATCCATCAATATCATGACTGTGTTAGAGGTTTCACTGATGATTATGTTGTAGAACCATTATACTCACGAGCTTTCTTTCAAAGAAGAGCCCTTTCTCAAAGGCACAACCATAGTCAGCGTATTCGTTTTTGTTATATTCCCCAACCTGCAATTGAATATTCTACTCGTCCAAATCAATTTTTGCAATAGAGAACTCAATCACATTAGGCATTTATCACAAATCCATCCTTTTACGAAGCTATGACCAAACTTCATAAAGTGAAAAATCATCCTTTTCTTGATCTTTTGCTTAAATTCCCGCCAATAGGATTTTCATCCTTTCAATTAGGGAAAAACACAAGCTAAAGACTAGAAATCTTTCAAGTCATAGAATCTTCATTCTATCATGACTTTCATATCTATCACAAATTGCACTATTTCACTCTTTTGATCAAAAGTTAGTAGAATTTGGAACAAAGCTTATGCCTGTTGTCACGAGATCTCGAAAACACATAGAAAAAGACGAAGGAGAAACTACCACAAGCAAAATGGGTGATAATAGTGAGAAAGAAGAGAATACATTTAATATTGAAGAATTAACAGAAGAAAAGCTTCAAGAAGCAGAGCAAGATCCCCAATTCCATACTCTTATGGAAAGGATTTTAGAACGAAACAAAGAAAGATATTTTCTTTCGTTAGCTAATCAAGGAGCTAAGTTACCTTCCAATTTTGATATAGAAGGAATTAAACAGAATCCTAAAACTCCTCCTAATGATTTTACTGCCCTTACTCAATAGATAAAAGAATTACAAGGGAAAATAAAGGAGATGCAAGGGGGTGCAACAAATAATTATGTTTTGGATGACATATCTCCTTATCCATTTGATAGGAGTCTTCAAATGATCCCTTGTCCAAAACATTGCTAAATCCCTAAATTTGATAGGTACAATGGAAAAACTGACCCCATTGAACATGTGAGGGATTTCTGAAATATGAGTCTAGAATTTGCTTATGAAGATCCCTACTTAATGCGGTTGTTTCCACAAAGTTTGGGTGGAAAATCAATAGAGTGGCTTTCCAAGATCACTCCCCCCATCAAAACCTTTGAGGAGTTAATAAATCAATTTATATCACAATATGCCTACAACATCCAACACTAGATAACAATGCTTGATCTTTGTAAAGTGAAACAAAAAGTAGGGGAATCTTTCACTACATTTTTGCAAAGATGGAGAAGATTATTTGCATGATATTCCCGTCCTATTCCTGAAAAGGAAAAGATGGATATCTTCATCAATAGCCTAGATCAAGAATTAAGCTACAGGCTTAATCTTCATTGTCCTAATTTTGAAAAATTGATTGAAAACACAATCACCATTGAAGGGGCCTTGGTTAAAAGAGGAGTGATAAAACTTGATAATCCAAGTTCATCCAATCAAAACAACAATGATAAAACAAGGTTTTGGAACATAAATAAAAATGTCGTCAATGATGGTATAGTGGATGCAAACAATCTACGAACAAGATCATCTATCTTCAACCTATCAAGTGTTCCACGAAACAACCAACAAGGAAATACCAACCAACAAGGAAACAACAATCAACAAGGAAAAAACTCCAACCAAGAAAGCATGACCAATCAAAATACCAATCAAAACCGTGGTAATTTCAATAACAATTTAGGCAATACCCAAACATCAAATCTGTCCAGACCTCCATTCTTTTCAAATCAATGGAATTTTACCATGTTGGGTCAATCTCTTGAGTCTGCTCTCAAGGAGCTTCTCAATAATAAGGTTATCACATTACCACCACAAAGAGATTATGAGCCACGAGTCAAACCACCATCATGGAATGACTCATATTATTGCAATTATCATCAATGTAAAGGTCATAGAACAAATAACTGTCAAGCCTTGCGAAAAATCTTATACAAGATTTAATTGACAATGGCACCATCAAAATTGAAGGATATCATACCAACGGTGATCATCAAGCATTCAAAGGTCCTTTACCAAACTATCAAAAGGGGGAAACATCAGATACCAAAGTGAAAAGTATAAACAATGTTGAAGACAACATAATGTGCCACATCTATGCAGATGATCAACGGGTTAATGTTATCAAAATCAAGGAAAAACAAGAATATCAACAGGTTAATGTGACTATGAGAGGACAAGTAAAAGTTGTCCTAAAAGGAAGTTCATCTAAGGCAACTATTCCTCCTCCAAGTCATTATAATCTAGTTGATCAACTGAGAAAAACATCAGCCCAAATTTCCATCCTTGAACTTCTCAAAATATCTCCCATACACAAGAATATTTTAGAAGAAGCTCTTGTAAACACAACTGTCGATACTAATCGGGATGTAAACAAATTTCAAGCCATGGTGGGACATTTGTCTTCCCCCACTTGTCTTTCCTTTTCTGAAAAAGATGATGCCTCTATGACACATCTGCATAATTCATCGCTTTATCTTTAAGTCATGATCCATAAACATCGAATCAGACGTGTTTTGATAGATGGAGGAGCCAGTTTAAACATTTGTACCTTAAAGCTAATACATGCCTTAGGAATATCAGAAAATTCCATTGATCCACAAAGGAAAATAACTATCAAGGCATATGATGATGAAGAAAGAGCTTCTAAAGGACTAATAATGCTACCTATCAGAGTGGGACCTGTTGTGAAAAATACATTTTGTGAGGTTCTAGATCGTGATCTTTCCTATAACATACTTTTGGGTCGCCCATGGATTCATGATATGCAGGCAGTACCATCAACTTACCATCAATGCCTCAAGTTTCCATATGAAGGATAGGAAATAACTATACAAGCTGATTACAATAGCACCCAAACTTGTTCAAATCTTCGAGTAACTCAAGACGCCTTTGTGCCGCACAATAGGGAGGCTTTTACTACTTCTTCTTCTAATCTACAAGGTTAGTTGCAAGAATTGACAAAGAATCTTTACACCAAGCTACATTTTAAAGACAAAGGAGTAGGCGAATATTCTCTAAGCCTTTCTACCTTACCTCCTTCTCCAAAGTCACATGGTCAGCCAACCCTATCAAATCAAAAGATCGCAACAGCCTCTACATCCCAAGCTTCTGTGCCAATCACAAAGTTTGATGGACAATTCATTAAAGCTAACACTACCGAGGAAGAAGTCGAAGATAGGGACATCCTAAATTGGCTATACAAAGATGAAGATGAATCTCTCTTGCACATCAAGTTACCTACCGAACAATATGGCAAAGGGTATACTATCATGCAAAGAATGGGATATGAAGGAAATGGTCCTATAGGAAAACAAAAAGAGGGAATCATTGAGCCAATTCAACCTATTTCAATACATCCAAAGGATAAAACAGGACTTGGATATGGTAAAGATACAACAGAGTCAACTTCACATCAAGCACACCAAACTCATAAAGGAGAATCAATTTCAGATAAACCCCATGAAGATGTCACTTTACAAAAATTTTATGGATCAGTTTTTCAATTGTAGAACAGTTTAGACACTGATTCCAATGAATATGAATGGGATGATGTCTCTGATGATACATTTTTAATAGAGAAAAGGGTGGATGTCATACACAAATTTGCACCCACGTTCTTACAAGGGGAGGGCTCAAGGCCTCCACTTGATTATGTTTTACAAAGCGATCATGACTCAAGTGAGGACGATTCAGATTTTAACGAGATTGATAATCGATAGGAGAATACCATTATAGACCTTGTCCATCATGAAAATGACAACCATGTTATGACTTTGACAACTCAAGACCTTACCCAACCTAATGATTCCATGCCTTTAGTCTATCCGAAACTTATTGATTGGGACAACGATGCACTTATCCATATCCCTACATTCCATGATGATGATGATATTATAAATTTCCTTTGTTCATCTAATCAAGAAAACAATTGTTCCATCGAAGAATCTCATACTCAAGATTTTGATAGGGAGGGTGTCAAGTCTCTTAGCTACAAAATAAATGAAATAAAAGATGGATCTATCGGTGAAAACTGAAAAATGGCAGTGGTAGATCATAACAAGAGAAAAATAAAGAGCGAATCTAACGGTGAAAACCTTTTTGAGGCACTAAAGGATGAGAAACTTGACACTCTTCCCAAACATTATCAAGAAATATCTTCTATTTTGATTGAGCCCATGAAATCAATCAACATAAGTACAACAAAGCAACCAAAAATCTTGCAACTTGCAGCATCATTAACAGTGGAAGAAGTACTGAAATTCATGGAGTTCTTGAAGGAGAATCAAATCAACTTCGCTTGGTCATATGTCGATATGCCAGGGTTAGATCCTAATCTGATAATGCATCATTTATCTATAAACACAGGGGCAAAACCTGTGAAGCAAAAACTTAGAAAAATGCATCCACATGTTGCATTATTGGTTAAAGAAGAGTTAAAGAAGCTTTTAGATGTTGGATTCATTCGGACTATTGATTATGCAGAATGGATTTCCAATATTGTACCTATTTCAAAGCCAGACGAAAGGATTAGAATTTGTACAGATTTCAAAGATTTGAACAAAGCATGTCCCAAAGATGACTTCCCTTTCCCAAACATAGATATGATTGTTGATTTAACTACTGGTCATGCAATGTATTCATTAATGGATGGATTTTTAGGATATAACCAGATAAAGATTGCACCAGAGGATCAAGATAAAACAACATTCACGTGTCCTTGGGGTACCTATTGTTGGAATGTCATGCCATTTGGGCTTAAAAATGCAGGAGCAACTTATCAAAGAGCAATGACCACCATTTTCCATGACATGATGCATACCTTTATGGAAGACTATGTGGATGACTTACTAGCCAAATCCAACACAAGAGAAGGACATCTAGAAATTTTTTCAAAGATCTTTATCAAAATGGAGAAGTTTAATGTTCGACTAAATCCAAAGAAATGTGTCTTCGGCGTTAAATCTGGAAAACTCCTAGGATACATTGTTTCAGAAAAGGGCATAGAGGTTGATCTAGAAAAAGTACAAGCTATAATGGACATGCTGCCACCACGAAATATCAGTCAACTTTGATCACTACAAGGATGACTACAATCCATCAGGAGGTTTATAGCTCAACTGGCAGACAAAAGCTTACCATTTACACATCTATTGCATAAAAATGTCCCATTCAAATGGGAGGAAAAGTGTGAAGCAGCATTTAATTAGATCAAGCAATATCTCATGAATCCACCAGTCCTAATTCCACTAGTTCCAGGAGAGCCACTCATACTCTATATTTCAGCAACAAAAGTATCTTTGGGAGCGTTACTTGCATAGGAGGATTCTACAGGAAAAGAAAGAGCCATATACTATATCAGCAGAACATTAACAAGTCATGAACTAAACTACACTTTCACTAAAAAGGCTTGTCTAGCAGTAGTGTTTGCTTCTCAAAAGTTGTGACACTATATGTTGGCTCATACAGTTAAGTTGATAACCAAAATCAATCCACTAAAATACCTCTTAAGCAAAGCTACCTTAACAGGAAGACTTGCAAAATGGGTAATAATCTTGAGTGAGTTTGACATTCACTATGTAGATCGAAGAGCTATAAAAGGACAGGTCATAGTAGATCAGTTGGCCGAAGCACCTTTACAAGAAGCAAACCCAATGCACATTGAATTTCTTGATCCAGACATCTTCACAACAACAACTAAGAAATCATGGACATTGTACTTTGATGGATCCTACATGCAACATGGCTCGGGGGCAGGAATTATTTTTGTCACACCTGAAGGACATACCATTCCAAAATCATATCAGTTGATGTTTCCCTGCACAAATAACATAGCTGAATATGAAGCATTGCTCACAGGAATAAAGATAGCATTGGACTGGCAGATTACAGAGCTGCAAGTCTACGGTGATTCACAACTTGTCATTAACCAAATCAATGATAATTATCAGACTAAAGATGATAAGTTGTTACCTTACAAGAACATGGTCGATGATTTTAAAAAGTATTTTGTGATAATCAAGTTTTCACAAATCCCAAGGATTGATATTAAAGTTGCATATGTAATGGCTACAATTGCTTCCTTGTTACAATTATTAGAAAATAAAAAATGGTACAAATTCTTGGTGGAACAATTGTTTTCTCCCGCCTATGATAATCCAGAGACCCAGGTCATATGCCATTTAACCGGTTTTGATTCACCTTTATATGGTAAGACTTATACCTATTTGAAAGATAACATCTTACCTCTGCATTTATCCCAAAACCAAAAAAGGAATTTCATTCGCCAATCATCCCGTTATACCTTGATTGCTGATATCCTTTACCGCCGTGGTCTTGATGGTATGCTCCTTCGATGTCTTGAACGTGACGAATCTGAACAAGCCTTACAAGAGGTTCATGGTGGCATTTGTGGAACTCATTCAAGTGGTTTAACCTTAGCCAAGAAACTTGTTAGAATGGGATAATATTGGCCTACCATGGAGAAAGAATCTTTTACTTTTGTCAAAAAGTGTTCTAAATGCCAGATCCATGGGAATCTTATTCATGCACCTGCACAGGAACTGTAGCCTTTCACTCTAACATGGCCTTTTTCTCAGTGGGGATTAGATCTTGTTGGAAAAATTCATCCTTCATCATCAAATGGACATAAATTCATCATCACGGCTACATAGTATTTACAAAATGGATCGAAGTTGTTCCTTTGACAACGATGACTGGTAAACAAATCTCTTCATTTATCTTGAATTACATCATTTGCCGATATGGAATTCCTAATTCTATCATCACTGATAATGGGAGGCCTTTCAAAAATCAAGATGTTGATGAGCTTTGTGAATGATTTCACATCCAACATAGGTTCTCTACACCTTATTATCCACAAGGAAATGATCAAGCAGAAGCTTCAAACAAAACAATCTTGAAGATCTTGAAGAAGACGATAAATGATGTCGGTCATGATTGGCATGTGCAATTGAATCCAGCTTTGTGGGCATACAGAACCAGTATTCGCACACCAATAGGAGCTACCCCATATGCCTTGGTATATGGAGCAGAAGCGATCTTACCACGTGAGGTTGAAATACCTTTGCTTAGGGTCTCATTAAAAGGATTGATAACTAACGAAGACTACCGAGTATCTCATCTGCAAGAGCTAGAACTGTTAGATGAAAGACATCAACATGCAGCTAATCATTTGAAGGGCTATCAACAAGTTATGTCCCGTAGCTACAATGACAGAGTTAAACCACAGACATTTCAAGTAGGTGACTTAGTCTTGAAATAAAATCCATGCAATTAGCAAGATATAGAAAAGAAAGGAAAATTTGAACCAAATTGGCTTGGTCCATTTGTCATCATTGTAGCATACGGTTCTGGAGCATATTAGTTATCTACATCAGAAGGGGACCTATTTGAAGAGATGATTAACAACATTCATTTCAAGAAATTCTATGTCTGAATCATATAAAAAAAATTAGAAAAAGTCTTGAAAAACTAAAAAAAATTAGAAAAAGTCCTGAAAAACTACAAAAATCAGGAAAAGTCCTGAAAAAATCGAAAAAAAATTAGAAAAAGTCCTGAAAAAAAATCCAAAAAAATTAGAAAAGTCTTGAAAAAGTGTAATAAAACAGGCGCTACTTGTGATCAAAATGGGCTCCTCTATCTATTAGCTTATGTTTTGCATTCGCTTTCCGACATCATCTATTTCATATCTATCATCTGTACATATCTATCATATCCATATCATGCAACGAGAATCCATGTGTTTCATCATGGCTTGATGAAATTTGTACATATCCATAATATTCAAGTTGTGTTTACATTGGGGGCAGAAACACTGACTAAACAAGCAAGGGGCAACGAGCTTTTAGAATATCACAAACGGACAAATGACAGTTTGCAAAGAACAACATCTATTGATGCATCAAATCAACCACAACATCAAAATGATCACTCAATGCCAATGAAATCAAACAACATGGTCAAAACAAACGTTAATCAAAACACAAACATCAATGTTGGTAACCAAGTTGGATGATCTTAATCTAAATAATGTTTGAAATACTTTAAGCAAAATTTTGAATTGTTGTTTGATTTTCTATCATATCTCTGGAGCAATTTGATGATGTACTGAACGAGAAAAGCAAGGAAGGAGTATGATTTTTCTTTGTCTGATGTTTGCAAGGAAATCATTAGTACTATGCAAATTAGTCGCGAGACATGCTCTACTAAGTATCATTGATGACATTTCAGAATTTGCATAGGAAACGGGTTAACTCTTGTCTGTTTATGCAAGCAATACTCAGGTCATCTCGGTTCAATTATACCTAGATTCTTGTATTATCTTGCTATATCAAAAATCATGAAAGCAATACTCAGTTCATCACTGGTGCTAACATACCCTTTGATGCTTGTATTAACTTTCAACATTTCAATGCTCTATGATGACACAAAAAGCACAAATAATCTCTCAGAATGGCAATATTGTACAAATACCCTGCATGGTTAGTATAGATTACATTCATTTTAGAATCTGCATTTTTTTTTCCATTTATAGATTTTTCTAAAAAGCTGGCAAAATATCAAAGTTTCATATCTTTCGAATAAATGACTGAGTACATTTTGAAATTCACAAAAACATCATTTCATACCATTTTTCATACATATTTGCATCAAAAAATCATAAAAATAAAGCATATATCAGCATCAAAACATTCATAAGCATTCATAAGTTGTACCATCTATCATTTCATATTCATAAAATCATTCATCAATAGATTGCAATCATATCATAACATTGCACTTACATCATCAATCATGCATACATATTCATCATAGGCATTAACATCGTGAAATAATATCATAAACATCATGCATATTAAAATAGACACATTCATCACATAAGAAATCATCGCTGCATTTCATATATCTCAAAAATGAATGTCAAAATATACAAAAGATGTCAACTATACATCATCAAAAATGGGATCATATCAGTGTGTATACAGATGTCTCAACAGAGTATCAATAAAACATAATGCAAAAAGCACTATGACGTGCTATCCTCTGATGGTGCTGGTTTGGGACCTGTCCCACCTACACCTGATGGACCTGTTCCACCTACCCCTAATGGACCTGCTCCACCTGCCCCTGATGAACCTCCTAGAGGTAATGGCTGTGATACACCCCTGATGGTAGCCCGAGAGCGACTATGAGTAGACCGAGACTGTGTATAACTCATTCTCCGCTCAGGTGGCACTGCATCATGATACCTGGTCCTATAAAACTCTTCCTCCCACGTGGCTCTGGTCACCTCTCTCATCATGTCACCAATCGAGGTACCTGTTGCTACTCTCCGCAAACTGTCAGCTAGGGGCCTGCTCACCCTGGTGTCTGGCTGTATCTCTCTCAGTAGTAACTGTCGTCAACTATCCTTGTAGTAGTGTAACCAAGGCATGTTCCTGTGCTAACTGATCCTGTAAACTCTGCACTCTACTCTGCAAGGTAGATATTTGACTCGGTCCCACTAGATCTACTGAAGACAATGGAGCTGAATATCTCATCCGAGGCCCACCTCTACCACCTCTGCCACTACCTCTACCACCTCTGCCACTATCACCTCTACCGACTCCACCACTATCACCTCCACTCTCCTCAACACTGCTATCTCCATCCCCATTTGACTCGTCATCATCATCCTCCTCGGAGTCATCGCCCTCTGAAGTAGCCTCTCGCTGTCGCCTATGTCCTCCTACATGTGGTCTCTCCTCTGCAGCTGGAACGACAGGCTCATCAGGATCAAATAATCGTGGCGCACGATGTTCTAGCACATACTAACCATACTCTGGAGTCATCCCCTTGTCAAGAATATAAGGTCTGTAGTCCCATATCTGTGCTCCCAAACTAGTGAACTCTACTACTACTACATCATATGCAATCCGCGGACCCCACACTGTAATCTCCTGCTGTCGACACGCATAAATAGAGGAACCCATAGGCATACCCTGAGGCTGACCATACTATCGACAGACTCGACCAAGAAAAAACCTATCAATAATCCCAGGAGTACGACCAATTAGATATCTGGCGGTAAAAACATAGGGCATCTCCCTAGCATCCTCTGGCCATGCCTCACAATCTACATGGGGCTGTCAGCATATCGTATCAAGATCATCCAGAAGATGCTGCCAATGATCTGGTTTTCCCAACCATGGCTGAGCAATGACATCAATATATCTGAATTTGTACGGTCAACCGACAGGCTGCTGTCCTCGATTCAATGGTCCCATAATAGCAAAGTGCTCCCATGCCCATATCTGTAACAGTGAACAACCACAAGCAAAACTCTGGCCTCCACCGTACACAATATGGTGTAGCTCATCATATAAGTGTGCAAGCATGCATGATCCCCAAGCATATCGTGTACCCTGCATCACCATACTGTCAAGTACACGACCCCACCCGACTACAAAACCCTTCGACCTATGGTCGGGGCACATAACACCTACAATGAAACCTACAAGTATAGACAGTAGGGGCACATATGAATTTGTCATCTCCCTCCATGAGATATAATATCCTGTAATGTGATCATCTCTAAATATCTGTCTCAAAGCATCTGTGCCTCCCACCTCTCGGCCATGAAATATCACTATCTCGCACATCACTAGAATCCTCAAGATACGATATACATCCTCTAGAGTCACTGTAATCTCTCTTTTTGAATAGGAAGAATCAACAAGTCAAAGAAAAATCAATATCAAATCATCACGACAAATCAATCAAATCTGAATATCAAAATCTTGTTTGATTTTGACAACTTTAGAAGCAAACATATCAACCTATTTGTTTTTCATTTTCATGAGAACAAATTTATCAAAATCCTGTTTGTTTTGAACAACCTTAGAAGAAAACTTATCAAAATACTTGTTTTTCATCATCATGAAAGAAAATTTATCACAAACCTGTTTGTTTTTAACAACTTTAGAAGCAAACTTATCAACAACTATTTGTTTTTAACAACTTTATAGCAAATTTTTTAGTTACTCTTTGTTTTCCAACAAAATTGGGAACAAAATTATCACACAAAGCAACATCCAATCATGGGCGCTATGAAAATCATCATGGGCACTATGTAAATCATCATGGGCGCTACAGGATTAAGGGCACTACAAAAAACCTAATGGGCGCTATGGAAATTATCATGGGCACTATAGGATCAAAGACGCTATGAAAAACATAATGGGCGCTATGAAAAGCATAAAGGGCGCTAAAAGAATGTTAAAAGCTACAAAAAGGTTGGGAAACGTGCCATACATGGAAAATTTTCAAACAATGACAATTTAACAGGGTACATACCGCAGGTCCATAATGCGTCGACCATTGATGTCGTCGGATGCGCTCGAAACGGTACTAGTGGATAGGAAGTGCCATCTTTCTCACTCCAAAGCTCAAAACAAAATTACAATTTTTTTACTAGGTTAAAATGGAAAATGACATTTTTAACCTATTTAAAAGCAAAATTGGGGCATTTTATCACATTTTATCACAACAAGGGCAATTTAGATCATCATTTTTCATCTCACATATTTCCACATCAATTTCTTCACATCATCATTTTCGAACGATGAATCGACATCTCCAAAATCCAAAAAATCTAAAAAATTCAAAAAAATTCAAAAAATTCAAAATCTTATCGATTCATCGTCCGAGGGGGCATATACCTATCAACATTTGACAAATAGCATCTGGGGAAAATTTCAAAATTCTTTGAAGCAATGCGTAAAACACATCAAGTTTCAAAGAGGGGCAAAATGTATACACCTAAAAATGGTCACATCACAATAGTCTGGTGATTAATTAAATATGTTTAATATTTAATTAAAACTCTGAATTCAATCTGCATATAAATAAATTTAAATAATTTATTTATATTGTTTATTCTTTTATTTCGATTAAATAAATAAGTTTATTTAATCACTTTTCTTATCCATTTCTTAATTAATTAAATAAACATTATGATTTATTTATATTAATTATTATATAATCTTGGTTTGAATATTTTATTCAAATAAAGATTAAAGATTCTTTTCTTCTAAAAATTCTTCTAAAGTCCATTCACAATTCCATATTTCAAATATTTTAATTAATTCTTCTAAATTCCATTTGCAATTAAATATTCCAAATATTTAATTAATTCTTCTAAAGTCTATTCACAATTAAATATTTCAAATATTTAATTGAATCTTCTATAGTTCTAAAAATCAAAAATCAAACTCACATGAAATTAAATAAATTTATTTATTTAATTTGGGATTATCTTCAACAACCGTGAAACAAACTTCCAAAACAGAAAATTAATTTCTCTGTTCCTGTGCAAGCTTGTTCCCGTGGGTTGAAGACAAGCCTCCATTCTTCTCTCCAACCTCCCAACATCTTCCATCTTCCTCTCAACCTCTCCATCTCTCACCATTCAATTTTACCAGACAATCTCACAGCCATTGATCTTTGCCAGCCAGACTCTTGCCTGCAAAAATCTATAAAAAGGACTGTCAGGTCTCTAAAAAGCATAGAAGCTTTCATATAGGAAAACTATAGTAAATTTGCAATAGCACAGCCTTTTAGCATTCATAGCCTTTAGAATCATAGCATAGCATAGCTTAGCATATTAGCAATCCATATCATGGCCTATCATCCTCATAGCTTAGTTTCAGAAGCATCCATAATCCACAGCCCCTATGCATAATCTACAGCCCTTGTGCATATCCGCATCAACATTTTCCCTTCACCAGCATATAGGATAGAGAAGTATTCTCCCTTTGGATACTCGTTCTGCAGGTTGCCATTCTAAGAAGCTTTGGTTATATAATCTGAGAGCAGCAGCATCAAACGAATCACTGGAGATAGAGAACAATGGAATGGTTCTGAAGAAGCTTTGTTTGTTTTCTTTGAATTCAATTTATCTTGATTTCTCTAGTTTAATGTTGCATTGGTGTGTCTTATTTTGATACTAACATTTCACACACACAAATTCTACTCAAAACTATTTGAATATGCTTCATGTCGAACAAAGGGGCTTTTCGCCACACATCCAACTTCTTCTCAACTAACACTCTATAGGCATCATAGTTCTCTTCTAATTCATTCTTCCATAGAATGCTCAACTGGACTGGTGACAATTCCTCTATCTTACTGTAAGAAAATGCATGAATATCTTTTGTGGGCAACACAATGGGCGGGATGCAAGAGAATGCACCAATAGAATCTTTTGATAGATTCTTCAAATATTTTCTAAAATTTACTTGCACTCTATCCATACTATTCACAACCTTTGAATTATCCATAGCAATAAAAATGAAATATTTTTGCAAACAGGAATACCTTTGTAAATGCCAACAAGAAATGAATAGGTATCCAACTTTCGGAGCACACTATGAATCCACTTGATTTTTCCTTCAAACCCTGAAACTCTAAATTTCTCTCTAAAATTCATTTGAATGCTACTTCGAAAATGTCATATGCCTATTGAAATTTATGAATTTCTTTCTTTCATTCTAAATGCTTTTGCAATAAATTCTTCAAATTGCAAGTAGATTGCCTCAAAAATTGTGTGCACCTCCATTCTTTTAAATTCAACAAACTCCATCCTTCACACATGTGACTGAGAAATTTCTTAAATCATTTAACATATTAAATGTACTTCTGCCATGATGTGACATAAATACCGATGAGGGAGTTTATTAAATTTTCTAATAATTGCTCACCCTTAGTCATTGCTAGACTCAAAAATTGATAGGAGTATCTACATCAGAGGTCGACACAGATTAGGCTAATGATTCTGATTCAACTTGTTTTAATATTCCTTCCTTTCTCCAGATCCTTTTCATCTCTTTTCTTGCTTCTTCTGAATCAATTATTTGACAATGCTCCTTCGCTGGATAATTATTTTTTTTTCTTCTGCAGTTATTGACACGTGGTTCCAAATTGTTGTACTTATGGAAAGCAACTTCTTCCTTCAATTCTTTCTTTTATTCAATCTATTCTCACACAGACTAGCTTTATGCCCAACCTTCTTGCACTTAAAATCTTTTCCGAAGAATGATAAAGTATCATTCATTTTACTCTTGCAGTCCTTTTCCTTTTGAAAAAATTTCTTGCAGGAATTAAAAACACCAGTGATAGATAAATAACTTTTAGTAACAGGTTGTTTGATGAGAGTTCATCCAAAATTGCTTCCTAGATTTTTGATTTGTATGTCTTTGCACTAAGTCTTCTTGTCAGTAGATTGCATCGATTTAGAACTCTGGCCTTCCTCAAACCCTAAAAAACTTTTATCCATTGCGAGTCTCTCAGAGGTAATTAACTCATCAAGCATCGTAGAGCTTACTGTTGATCATGATGTTAGTTGGAACAATAGTACAGATAAAACCTTCACAAGAAAACCATGAATAACCTATCTTTACTTGAAATACTAAACCAGGGAAACCTAAAAATAGGGGGAAGAGGAAATTCCCTGGTAAAAGGTTTACTTAGCTTAATCCTAAGGCTCCGGTATTCAGATCTTGACCATACTAGGTTTGTTTCAGGCTATAATGTGATATTGTTGTTAATCTAAAGGGTTCTATGGCTATATCTACTTTTTGTAAAGGAATTATAGTATCATATGGAAGATTTTCAGTCCAATCATCAAACAGTTTCATGAAATCAACAGATTTGCAATAATATTTCATGAACATCAAACAACTTTGCTATCACTTAAGTAGATTTAGCTTTAAGAATTCAATAATTTCATGGAAACGAAATATTTGCAATAAAATTTCCATTCATTTATCTCTTTTTTAGTACATTTTCTGAAATTTAACATCTAATCTAAAATAAAGCATCAAAAATACTTGAAAAGTAAAATTTCTCTCAGGTATTCTCCACACATGCCCTAAGATTTAAAGAAAAAAAATCTATACTTAACCAAATTGCTTCACAACTAGGTATAAAGCGATGTGAGCTTTTAAAGAGAGGGGGTTTAGTTTGGACATTGTGTAAGTTCTATATGCACCCTTAAACGACATAGCATATAGTCTTGTCCAACTGAACGAACAAACCAACTACAAAAGATGCATGAGATAGGTATCTTTCAAATTGGCTTCGATATTGATTAATTTCTATGTGCATACAAGTTTTTAGATTGGAATGATTCAGAAAACAGGAAAAAAGAACAAAACTTAAAGAAGTTTTGGCTCTTCCGAAATCCACAAATTCTGAACTTAACTTAAAAAGAAGTATCTCCTAACCGTTTATAGAAATAAGACGAAGGTAGGATAAGACAAATACATGAGAGGGAATCCAAGGGATGAATCACATTAAGGCACATGGAATATGACAAATGGTAAGAGAATTGCAAAAGAAGTCAACAGGAGGTCAACCTTCGTTTACACATTGAAATCCTTTAGGTTTTTTATCTTCTTATTATCACTAGGAAAATAACTTGAATCTGGATACTATGTAGGAACTTTCCCATATATTTAGAATGATTTCTTTATCATCCTATACCTATATTATGGTTATGCCTTAGACTTTCTACTCTTAGGAATGGGCTCCATGGAGGTTGGCACTTTCCTTCGCCACATATTTAATACCAAGATCCTTGGTATTCTGACAACTCGAGCTCCTCCTTCGCATAATTTCCCGAAATGTATAGCCTGATTTGGAGATGATTCTATCCGTGATCCAAATTTTCCCAACTGTCCATACCCAAACTTTGCATTGCAATCTACCTCTCTTGCAATCACCAATTGCAACTATTAAATCCCTTTTAAAACATTTATAAAAATTTCATGTAAATAAAACCATCATCAATTAATCATCATTTTAAATCTATTATAAATAACACACTTTTAGAAAATATTATATATATTCTCGCATAATTATTTCTTTTAGCCGGGTTACCAGACCATTGAACCTTTTGGATAACATAAAATTTTTGAAACTTCACTTTGCATTGCTACTCGATACTTGGTACCTGGTGTTCAACTTTTACCCATAATTTTCCTGGACCTCAGCTTTTATCGGAACTTCCAAACTTATCAGAACTTTACTCCCAAACTGCAACATTTTTCTCAACACCTTGTATTACCTTTTACACTTCTGGTTTTCTAGGTTCCCAGTACTGGTACCCAGAACACTTGAATTACAAAGTACCCTTTTAAAATATTTCCTTTGTACTTTTTACTTCCGGTAATCTTTCCAACTAGCAAACACCTACCATAAGCATTAGTTTTCACTTGGATTCCACAACTCTTAAGTCTTAGGGTGTGTTGTGAGACCACACAACAACTTGCAATGAATAAAGCCAAATTTAAACTAAAACTAAGGATTAAATCACCAGTCGTAAATCATAATTTATGCATATTTTAAAACAATAGCTCTTTACCTTTACCTAGATTCTGACATAAAAATAGTAAAATTTCTCTAGAAAATATCTATGTGTGCTTTAATTAATTCTAGTTTCTGGAACTTAGTGAAAAAATTAGTTGATTGACATTGAACTACATAATTTGGTAATCCTCCAAATCCAACCATGGATAGAGTCTTGCTTCCAGTCAAGCATCCATAGCCCCGACAAGGTTATCTCTGTAATTCCCCCAAACATAGCTCTACTACTAGCTAGGTGTCTATAGCCCCGGTAGAGATATTTGGATAGCCTAAAGAGTTGATTTCATTTTTTTTTGTATATCTCTTATGATATTTCATTGATAGCCCATTTCAAGTTGCAGGAAATGAAGCTTGCTAATAGGTTGGGAATTACAGTGGTAGCGAAGGTTACTTTTTTATTTTTCATTCAATGCAAAACCTTTTATCGTTTCACTATTTCCCAGAAACTCATTTAATTATTCCTTGTTGGTGTGTATTCCTGGCTAAACTTTACCACTTTTATGCCAAATCCTAGCTAACTACAACTCGCTATATGTTAGAAGATATACATAAATTAAAATTTAGCAGCTAACAATTTAATCACCAAATTTAAATCTAAATTTAGAACCATTAATTACTGCCCTTCCATTTCAATTTTATGGAAACTACTAAATACTTGGCTAGGAATTCCAATTTGATGGTGCTGCACCACATTAATGAATCATAAATGTCATGATGACACTTAAATATAATCACATTATTCTGCATTAAATTTGCATGCCTCAATGTGCATGTATCATTTCTTTCAAATTTTCTATGTGATGACGTGTGCTGCTTTGTTGGCTTCATTTTCCTTTCTGCATCGCACACATGGGCACCTTCATGATTAATACAGCTTAATAAAAACATGATGAAATGACCACCATTAATTTTGAAATCTTTAACTTGCTTGATTCGAAATCTTTGAACTGGCTAACTTTGAAGCAAATTGTCACCAATTGTGTAAGAATTAATTTGATTTAACATTCTACTCTCGAGAAACTCATCTAGTTGCCACCTCAACTTACGATTTCTAAGATTTTGATCTAGGAAACTATGTACCACAAATTCCTCATGCTTTTCTATAAATTCTATACTTCTCTCAAATTCTTCACACCTTTCCTTTTCTCTCTTCAATTATCATTTTGCATGTATGTTCTTCTAGTGCTTGATAGCTTCCAAGTCATGGGTACTCCAATTTGCTTGACCTGCTCTCACCGCCAGAATCCTTTCATGAGTCATATCACAGCTCAAAGGCTTTGCAAGGTTTTCTTCATTTAGAATACTAGTTTCATTGTGCCAAACTTGTGCTTAGTCCTTGGTGAACAATTTGTGGAATCTAGAGCATACTACCAGTTGTATTCAGACTTGGCTTCACACTTTGTAGCATCGCTCCTGGACATTGGGCTCTTTGTTGAATATGTTCACTCAGTTGTGAATATGATAGTGTGGCATGAGTATTTGGGGAATTTGGAGACTATTTTTTCTATTGTACACTTGGCCATTGGAATTCCCTCTATGGATGATATTCTGCAGTTCATGGAACATAGGGAAGTGGTTTTGCTTCGGATATTCTTGACTGACCTCCATACCCCTAACTTTGAAGTTCACTAGGAAATTTCCTACATAGGATATTTGGCCTTGATGGATGAGGCATCCCAAATTGACTGAATGGCCACCCCTCTACAACTCAGCTCCCTCTTTTTGCACTTTTTGTTCCTTTTACAATGATAATTTTTTTTTTTTTTACTTTCATGTATATACGCAATATACACATATTTATATATAGCTTTATCGTACCTTTTTAAAGCGTGTATTTATTTTGTATGGTTTTATTATTTTTTCATTTCATAACACAATGTTATAGAACATGTTTGAATTTATTCATATGATAACTTAAGTAGAATTTGCAAATGTGGAGAGCAAACTAGGAAAAGAAAAAAAATTAAAAAAAATGAAAGCAAACCCTACAAAAGCAAACTAACCCTAAATAACCAAAACTTACCCTAGCAAAAGATTGACCCTAAAAAAGAAATTTATTTTAAGCTCAATAACAATTTTCATTGTTGGTTTTGTATGAATTACAATAGGTTTATCTTTAAATTCACTGGAATAAATTTCAAATGTCCTACTGTAACAATGAATTATCTTAATTTTTCTATGTTTAACAAACGTAAATTCAAAGGCATACTTACCAATAAATTGGCTCATATGTATGAAAACAACCTTATTAAAGGTTGATTGCACACACTTTCATTGATTCCTCAATACTCTACCTTCTTTCAGTCTTGGTTCATGGTTTTCTTGTTTACTCTATTCAACTCCATGAACAACTACGTCCATTTCTTGATTTTCCTCTTCTCCAAAATTTTGACTTCCTCAGCCCTATCTTCACTTTGAACTTTGTTAGACCATTCAATACCACAATTTATATTGTTATCAGAAAAAAAGAAAGTAAAAAATTGATACTCTATATCTTGCATGAAATCAAGAAAAATTCTATTTTTAGCTTGTGAATTTTCAATTTAGAACGGAAAACACGCGTCTCCCACTTGATTTTCCTCCTTCTCTTCACCAACATTTTCCATGTGTGAAAAGAATGATGACTCATCGCTATTGTTTCCTCATTTTTGGTGCAATATTTCTGAGCCTCGGCATTCTCGCTTGTCTTCCTGCAAAACCTTAGGATTTTCTTCATAACAATTGCAGTTAATAAACCATTTTGATATATTGATTAATTATTTAATATTTTCCATTCCACTAGGGTTATACTCTTTTTAGAATTCAAAATATTTCTTGTTAATGATACTTTTATTTTAGCAATTAAAATTTCTTCTATTAACAAAATCACTTTATGTGTGGCTAGGCTTACCCTAGTTAAAAAAAATTCACATTCGAGTTCACCATGATCAGTTGTATCATGAATTCTACACTCGGTGACTCTACCAAAGGTGAACAAACTCAAAGGATGTAATCTCTCGTTAAGGATTTTTTGAATTTTCTTGACTTCCATTTTCAAACTACTGGCTTGCATAGACTTTCATCTTACAAGCTACTTCCAAATCTAGAACCGATACAAATTTCTAAACAAAAAAATCTGGAGGGAAAGATATGAGGCCCTCTTTCTAGAACCAGTTCCTGTTGATCACAATGTTAATCACAACAACAGTGCAGATAAAATCCTCATAGGAAAACCACGAAGAACCTATATTTACTTGAAAGACTGAACCAGGGCAACCTAAAAAGAGGGGGGAGAGGAATTTCTCAGGTAAAAGGTTGACTTAGCTTAATCCCAAGGCTTTGGTAGCTAGGTCTTGACCATACTAGGTTCAATTCAGGGTATGATGTGATATTTCTATTAAACTAAAGGGTTCTATGGTTATCTCTAGTTTTTGTAAAGGAATTATAAGTATCAAATGGAAGATTTTTAGTCCAATCATCAAACAATTTCATGAAATCAATAGATTTGCAGTAATATTTCATGAACATCAAACAAATTTGCTATCACTTAAGTAGTTTAGCTTTAATCATTTAGAAATTTCATGGAAACAAAAGATTTGCAATAATATTTCCATTCATTCATCTATTTTTTAGTACATTTTCTGAAATTTAACATATAATCTAAAATAAAGCCTCAAAAAAACTTGAAAAGTAAGATTGCTCCCTACTACTCTCCATGCATGCCCCAAGATTTAATCAAATCAAAGAAAACAACTCTATACTTCACCAGATTGCTTCACAGCTAGGAATAAAATGATGCGAGCTTTTAAACAAAGAGGGTTTAGTTTGGACATCAAGTAGATTTTGTATGCACCCTTAAACGACATAGCATACAGTCTTGTCCAGGTAAACATACAAACCAACTACAAAAGATACATGAGATAGGTAGCTTTCAAATTGGCTTTGATATTGATTGAGTTCTATGTGCATACAAGTTTTTAGACCGGAATGATTTAAAAAATAGGAAAAAAGAACAAAACTTAAAGAAGTTTTGGCTCTTCCGACATCCACAAATTCTGAACTTAACTTTAAAAGAAGTATCCCCTAGCCTTTTATAGAAATAAGATGCAGGTAGGATAAGACAAATACATGAGAGGGAATCCAAGGTATGAATCACATCAAGGCACATGGAATATGACAACTCACAAGAGAATTGCAAACAAATTCAACATGAGGTCAACCTTTGTTTACACGTTGAAATCCTTCAATTTTTTCTTCTTATTATCACCAAGAAAATAACTTGAAATTTCCCATATATTCATAACGATTGCTTTATCATCCTGTTCCAACATTTTGGTTTTGCCCTTGGGCTTTCTACTCTTGGGAATGGGCTCCCCCGGAGGTTGGCACTTTCCTTCATTGCATGTGTAATACCAAGATCCCCGGTATTCTGACAACTCGAGCTCTCCTTCGCATAATTTCCTGAAATGTGTAGCCTAATATAGATATGATTCTATCTGTGAACCAAATTTTCTTGATTGTCCATACTCAAAATTTGCATCACAATTTGTTTCTCCTGCAATAACCAATTCCAACTATTAAATCCCTTTTAAAATATTTATAAAAATCTCATGTAAATAAAACCATCATCAATTAATCATTATTTTAAATCCATTATAAATAAAAAACTTTCAAAAATATCATATATATTCTCATGTAATTATTCCTTTTAGCTAGGTTACCAGACCAACAGATTTTTTGGATAACATAAAAATTTTGAAACTTCACTTTGCATTGCTACCCAGTACCTAGTGTTCAACTTTTTCCCATAATTTTCTTGGACCTTGGATTTTACCAGAACTTCCTAACTTATTGAACCTTCACTCCCGAACCAAAAAATTTTGCTCAACACCTTATATTACCTTTTACACTTCTGGCTTTCCTGGTTCTCGGTACCTGGTACCTGAAACACTTGAAATATGAAGTACTCTTTTAAAAGATTTCCTTTTTACTTTTTACTTCCGGTGATCTTTCCAACTAGCCAACACCTACCATAAGTGTTAGTTTTCACTTGGGGTCCCCAAGTCATACAATCTTGGGGTGTGTTGTGAGACCACACAAGACTTACCATAAATTTGTCTTCAAAAATTTTGTCCTTTTCTAGATCAGATCTCAATATTTTTGCTTCTTTCTCAAGTTTAGTGTATCCATCCTTCTTCCTTTGAATTTCAATTTCCTGACATTCTTTAGTTCTTTTCTTTTCATCCAATTGCTATAGCAAGCTAGAGACAATTTCATCTACTTTAACCAATAGATCGCATGCTTCAACACATTTGCTTTGCAGTTTTTCAACATACTCATTTTCTTTCATCAATTTGTCCTTCAGATCTTCTATTTCTTTTGAAGATCCAACAAAGATCACTTCGAGAGGAAAAAAATTCTTATACTCAAATTTTGGGACCTTCCTCAAGCTGTTAGGCTTCTTCCGAGGAACCAAGCTCTAATACTAATTATTGAACATCCAAAATACTGAGAGGGGGGTGAATCAGTACTCCATAAAACTATTCACATAAAATCCATCTAACCATTATAACAATTATAACTAAATCAACAAGAGAGAACATAGAAATAGATCAATGCAACAACATGTACATGAATGCTAGGATTATTATGTGGAAAACCCAAAAATGGAAAAACCACATTGAGGGTTAACTCACAATATATTATATCTGGATATAAGATATTACATGGCTCACTGCCAGGACTCACTGTCCTGGAAAAAGGCTCACTGCCTGAATACAAAACATGGCTATCCGCTAAGATACAAAGATTGTGGCTCACTGCCAAAAGGTTTGAATTGATAGAATACACCTTAAATGTGCAAGATTCAGTTCCAATGAAGATAATAATATGAAGTACTGCCTCACACAATAGTTGCTCAACAAATCTGCTTTGATCCCCAATTGGTAAAACATTTAGGCTCAGATCCTTTCTTCCACACTCGTACTCCCACTTGCTTCACACACACACACACACTTCTTCTCTCTTCAAAGAATCTTATATATATACTAGTATGTCTTAATCATCAATTAGTTCATCCTAATTAGATGAAGAAAAAATAATCAAAACACCCTTGTCGGTACCATATATGATTTAAAACATTTTATCCATGTAGTGCATTATACCAAGTCTGCTGACATCCATAAAGCATAACTAGTCTTCATAATGAATTGCATACATGATGTCGGCCAAGACTAGAACATAATTCATAGAATCTCCAAACCAACATACAATCCTCATAGAAAACACCTTTCGAATCTGAGACCACATCAAATTCTCATCATACTATCATCAAAGAGACTACCATTAAAACTGAAGCATTAAAATGTTCTCCTTAAGAAAATGTGGAGTCTCCCGCACCGATATGCTAAGCGAGGAACAGTAGTAGAATATAGAGTTGAACTATGTCAGAGATAACTTTTCTCTCACAAACCAAAACTTCTCAAGATCTAGGATATAGATTTCTGAATGATACATGATAACATGGTTAGGAGATTAGAGTCATATCTATTCTTGCGGTGAATTCTAGACTCAAATACCAACACACTGGCCCATCACAAAAGAATGTTACTGATAGAGAATAACTTCTGGTAAACCAAGTAATCTTCTCATATAGTTGTCACCATTTTGACATCAATGACAAGATAGAAACAACCAACACAAACTTTCCACACTTCATGCTCATGTTGCAAGGCTCTAGATATTTCCAACAATATCCTATACATTAAACCATCAACCCTAATCCCTCAATCCTATACCTTAAACCCTTAATACCTCATCCCTCAACCCTTAATACCTCATCCCTCAACCCTTAAGCCCTCAACCCTTAAACCCTTAATCCCTCAACCCTCAACCCTCAACCCTCAACCCTTAATTGTAAACCATCTACCCTTTACATTATATCATCAACCCTAATCCCTCAACCCTATACCTTAAACTATAAACCATCAACCCTTAAACCCTCATCCCTTACACCCTAATCTATCAAACCTCAACCCTTTACCCTCTACCCTATACATTAAACCCTCAACCCTTAAACATTAGTCCCTTAAACCCTCAACCCTTAAATCCTCAACCCTCAACCCTAATCCCTCAACCCTCAACCCTCAACCCTTAAACCCAAAACCTTCAACCCTAAAACCTTAAACCGTTAACCATTAACCCTCAAACCTTAAACCCTCAACCCTCAATCATCAACCTTATACCTTAAACCCTAATCCCCTAACCCTCAACCCTTAAATTGTAATCTCTCAACCCTCAACCCTAATCCCTATCCCTAAACCCTCAACCCTCAACCCTTAACCCTAATCCCTCAACCCTATACCTTAAAATATAAACCCTTAACCATCGACTCTAATCCATCAATAGTCAACCCTTAAACCCTCTACCTGCTACACTATAGAATAAACCCCCAACCCTAATCCACCGACCCTAATCCCTAATCCTTGAACCCTTAACTCTCAACCCTTAAACCCTCAACCCTCAAACACTAATCCATTAAACCCTCAACCCTTAAATCCTTAACCCTCAACCATCAAACCCTAAACCCTACACTCTTACAGCCTCAACCCTTACAACCTCAACCCTTAAAACTTAAACCCTCAACCCTGAACCCTTAAACCTTAAACCTTGAACCCTCAACCATCAACCATATACCTTAAGCCCTAATCCCTAAACCCTCAATCCTTTAACCTTAATCCATCAACCCTCAATCCTAATCCATATTTGTAAATCCTCAACTCTCAAACCTTAATCCCTCAACCCTCAACCCTCAACCCTCAACCTTAAACTATAAACCCTCTACCCTAAAAACGATAACCTCAACCCTAATCCATCAACCCTATACATTAAAACCTAAACCCTCAACCCTCAAACCTTAAACCCTCAACCCTCAACCCTCAACCCTTATACCCTCAACCCTCAACCCTCAACCCTTAAACCCTCAACCCTCAACCCTCACCCCTCTGCCCTATACATTAAACCCTAAACCCTAATACATCAACTCTATATCCTAAACCATAATATCTCAACCCTCAACTCTTAAACCCTAATAACTTAAAACCTCAACCCTTCAACCCTAAACCCTTGACCCTTAAACCCTAAACCCTATCCCTAAGCACTCAATCTTCAACACTACACCTTAAACCCTAATACGTTAATCATCAACCCTCAACCCTCAACCTTAATCCCTTAAACCATAAACCCTTAACCCCTTATCCCTCAACCCTTAAAACCTCAACCCTCAACTCTTAAACCCTTAAACCTTAAACCCTTATCCATTAAAATCTCAACTCTAAACCCTAAACTCTCAACCCTTAAGCCCTCAACCCTCAACCCTCAACCCTCAACCCTCAACCCTCAACCCTAATCCCTCAACCTTCAACCCTTAAACCCTAAACCCTCAAACCTTAAACCCTAAACCCTACACCCTTCAACCTCAACCCTCAACCCTATACTTAATCCCTAATTTTTCAAGCCAATATCTTAAACCCTTATGGACCTATACACTATACACTTAACCTTGGACACTCAACCTTGAATATTATCCCTCAACTCTAAAACCTCTACCCTATACTTATGCCCTAAACCCTAAACCCTCATCCCTATGCCTTATACCCTCAACCTTAAACCTTGGACCCTTTACCTTAGACACTCAACCTTGAAGATTGTCCCTTAGCTCTGTAAACCTTCAACCCTCGACCCTATACCCTCAACCATATACTTAAGCCCTAATCCCTCAATCCTAAACCATATACCTTAAACCCTCAACCTTAAACCCTCAACCCTCAACGCTATACCCTATAACCTCACCCTTATACCCTAAACCCTAAATATTGTCCCTCAACCCTATACTTAAACCCAAAACCATACACTCTCAACCCTTCACCTTATGCCTTATACCCACAATCCATACCATAAAACCTAAAACCAAACCACCTATACATTACACAATATTATACACTCAACGAGCTTAATATTATCCCTCAACTATAAACTCTCAACCCTATACACTATACCCTAAACCTATTACTTAAGCCCTAATACCTCAGCCTACAACCCTATACCTTAAACCCTAAACCTTGAAACCTCAACCCTCATCCCTATAACCTATACACTCACCCTTATGTACCCTAAACCCAAAACCATCATATACATAGATACAACCATACATACATACATACAAGCATACATACATAGATGCATACATATATACATACATACATACATACATACATACATACACACATACAAGCATACATACACACATACATACAAGCATACATACATACATATGAAAAAGCATACATACATACACACACACATACATACAAATATATATACATACTTACATCAAATGTACGCTTAACAAACTTTCACTCATCAAGCGAGACATAATGCGAGCGTGTTATAATGTGCTCACATTATGTCACGCTTGGAAAACATCAAGAAAAATAAAGCAAAATACAAAGAAAGAAACAATGCAAGTGTGTTATAACATGCTCGTGTTATGTCAAAATCGTGACATAATGTGAGCATGTTATAACATGCTCGTGTTATGTATTTCTTTTGGAATTCCCAAGCCTTAGGCTTGGATTTTCTTTTGATTTCCAACCCAAATGCTTTAAGTGCCTTCCCAATGTCTAAAGATGTGTTTTTGCATATTCTACAAGATTTCACATAATATCATTTGTGCTAACAATTAGGTTTACATATGTTTCAAGGTTGAGTAAATCAAACACCTAGGTAATGTTAGGCTCTCTCTTAGCTATTTAATGATGTAATTTTTTTTCACATTTTGACAAAAAAAATTAAAAATAAAATGATTTAAGCCGACATTAATATATTTATACATAATAATATAGAGGTTACAAAAACATTCTTCTCAACTGAGAGTATACTTTTGAGCTCTTCATGTATGTAGTAAACATAAATTCCCAGGTGTGAGAACCTAGATAATATTGTTTTGTCTATCTACTAATAGTATGCACTCTGGCATATGATCAAAAATCAAAATATCAGCTTGTGTAATACAAAATACAGTTGATTACATACTAACTACAAGCTATTTGTGATTATATGCATATATTTGATAACATATATGTATCAAGCATTGCCTACAGAGGATCCTTCCTCCATTTCA
>VDFB02147392.1:330915-352754 GCA_007258455.2 Sequoia sempervirens | reverse complement strand
AAATTTCATGTAAATAAAACCATCATCAATTAATCATCATTTTAAATCTATTATAAATAACACACTTTTAGAAAATATTATATATATTCTCGCATAATTATTTCTTTTAGCCGGGTTACCAGACCATTGAACCTTTTGGATAACATAAAATTTTTGAAACTTCACTTTGCATTGCTACTCGATACTTGGTACCTGGTGTTCAACTTTTACCCATAATTTTCCTGGACCTCAGCTTTTATCGGAACTTCCAAACTTATCAGAACTTTACTCCCAAACTGCAACATTTTTCTCAACACCTTGTATTACCTTTTACACTTCTGGTTTTCTAGGTTCCCAGTACTGGTACCCAGAACACTTGAATTACAAAGTACCCTTTTAAAATATTTCCTTTGTACTTTTTACTTCCGGTAATCTTTCCAACTAGCAAACACCTACCATAAGCATTAGTTTTCACTTGGATTCCACAACTCTTAAGTCTTAGGGTGTGTTGTGAGACCACACAACAACTTGCAATGAATAAAGCCAAATTTAAACTAAAACTAAGGATTAAATCACCAGTCGTAAATCATAATTTATGCATATTTTAAAACAATAGCTCTTTACCTTTACCTAGATTCTGACATAAAAATAGTAAAATTTCTCTAGAAAATATCTATGTGTGCTTTAATTAATTCTAGTTTCTGGAACTTAGTGAAAAAATTAGTTGATTGACATTGAACTACATAATTTGGTAATCCTCCAAATCCAACCATGGATAGAGTCTTGCTTCCAGTCAAGCATCCATAGCCCCGACAAGGTTATCTCTGTAATTCCCCCAAACATAGCTCTACTACTAGCTAGGTGTCTATAGCCCCGGTAGAGATATTTGGATAGCCTAAAGAGTTGATTTCATTTTTTTTTGTATATCTCTTATGATATTTCATTGATAGCCCATTTCAAGTTGCAGGAAATGAAGCTTGCTAATAGGTTGGGAATTACAGTGGTAGCGAAGGTTACTTTTTTATTTTTCATTCAATGCAAAACCTTTTATCGTTTCACTATTTCCCAGAAACTCATTTAATTATTCCTTGTTGGTGTGTATTCCTGGCTAAACTTTACCACTTTTATGCCAAATCCTAGCTAACTACAACTCGCTATATGTTAGAAGATATACATAAATTAAAATTTAGCAGCTAACAATTTAATCACCAAATTTAAATCTAAATTTAGAACCATTAATTACTGCCCTTCCATTTCAATTTTATGGAAACTACTAAATACTTGGCTAGGAATTCCAATTTGATGGTGCTGCACCACATTAATGAATCATAAATGTCATGATGACACTTAAATATAATCACATTATTCTGCATTAAATTTGCATGCCTCAATGTGCATGTATCATTTCTTTCAAATTTTCTATGTGATGACGTGTGCTGCTTTGTTGGCTTCATTTTCCTTTCTGCATCGCACACATGGGCACCTTCATGATTAATACAGCTTAATAAAAACATGATGAAATGACCACCATTAATTTTGAAATCTTTAACTTGCTTGATTCGAAATCTTTGAACTGGCTAACTTTGAAGCAAATTGTCACCAATTGTGTAAGAATTAATTTGATTTAACATTCTACTCTCGAGAAACTCATCTAGTTGCCACCTCAACTTACGATTTCTAAGATTTTGATCTAGGAAACTATGTACCACAAATTCCTCATGCTTTTCTATAAATTCTATACTTCTCTCAAATTCTTCACACCTTTCCTTTTCTCTCTTCAATTATCATTTTGCATGTATGTTCTTCTAGTGCTTGATAGCTTCCAAGTCATGGGTACTCCAATTTGCTTGACCTGCTCTCACCGCCAGAATCCTTTCATGAGTCATATCACAGCTCAAAGGCTTTGCAAGGTTTTCTTCATTTAGAATACTAGTTTCATTGTGCCAAACTTGTGCTTAGTCCTTGGTGAACAATTTGTGGAATCTAGAGCATACTACCAGTTGTATTCAGACTTGGCTTCACACTTTGTAGCATCGCTCCTGGACATTGGGCTCTTTGTTGAATATGTTCACTCAGTTGTGAATATGATAGTGTGGCATGAGTATTTGGGGAATTTGGAGACTATTTTTTCTATTGTACACTTGGCCATTGGAATTCCCTCTATGGATGATATTCTGCAGTTCATGGAACATAGGGAAGTGGTTTTGCTTCGGATATTCTTGACTGACCTCCATACCCCTAACTTTGAAGTTCACTAGGAAATTTCCTACATAGGATATTTGGCCTTGATGGATGAGGCATCCCAAATTGACTGAATGGCCACCCCTCTACAACTCAGCTCCCTCTTTTTGCACTTTTTGTTCCTTTTACAATGATAATTTTTTTTTTTTTTACTTTCATGTATATACGCAATATACACATATTTATATATAGCTTTATCGTACCTTTTTAAAGCGTGTATTTATTTTGTATGGTTTTATTATTTTTTCATTTCATAACACAATGTTATAGAACATGTTTGAATTTATTCATATGATAACTTAAGTAGAATTTGCAAATGTGGAGAGCAAACTAGGAAAAGAAAAAAAATTAAAAAAAATGAAAGCAAACCCTACAAAAGCAAACTAACCCTAAATAACCAAAACTTACCCTAGCAAAAGATTGACCCTAAAAAAGAAATTTATTTTAAGCTCAATAACAATTTTCATTGTTGGTTTTGTATGAATTACAATAGGTTTATCTTTAAATTCACTGGAATAAATTTCAAATGTCCTACTGTAACAATGAATTATCTTAATTTTTCTATGTTTAACAAACGTAAATTCAAAGGCATACTTACCAATAAATTGGCTCATATGTATGAAAACAACCTTATTAAAGGTTGATTGCACACACTTTCATTGATTCCTCAATACTCTACCTTCTTTCAGTCTTGGTTCATGGTTTTCTTGTTTACTCTATTCAACTCCATGAACAACTACGTCCATTTCTTGATTTTCCTCTTCTCCAAAATTTTGACTTCCTCAGCCCTATCTTCACTTTGAACTTTGTTAGACCATTCAATACCACAATTTATATTGTTATCAGAAAAAAAGAAAGTAAAAAATTGATACTCTATATCTTGCATGAAATCAAGAAAAATTCTATTTTTAGCTTGTGAATTTTCAATTTAGAACGGAAAACACGCGTCTCCCACTTGATTTTCCTCCTTCTCTTCACCAACATTTTCCATGTGTGAAAAGAATGATGACTCATCGCTATTGTTTCCTCATTTTTGGTGCAATATTTCTGAGCCTCGGCATTCTCGCTTGTCTTCCTGCAAAACCTTAGGATTTTCTTCATAACAATTGCAGTTAATAAACCATTTTGATATATTGATTAATTATTTAATATTTTCCATTCCACTAGGGTTATACTCTTTTTAGAATTCAAAATATTTCTTGTTAATGATACTTTTATTTTAGCAATTAAAATTTCTTCTATTAACAAAATCACTTTATGTGTGGCTAGGCTTACCCTAGTTAAAAAAAATTCACATTCGAGTTCACCATGATCAGTTGTATCATGAATTCTACACTCGGTGACTCTACCAAAGGTGAACAAACTCAAAGGATGTAATCTCTCGTTAAGGATTTTTTGAATTTTCTTGACTTCCATTTTCAAACTACTGGCTTGCATAGACTTTCATCTTACAAGCTACTTCCAAATCTAGAACCGATACAAATTTCTAAACAAAAAAATCTGGAGGGAAAGATATGAGGCCCTCTTTCTAGAACCAGTTCCTGTTGATCACAATGTTAATCACAACAACAGTGCAGATAAAATCCTCATAGGAAAACCACGAAGAACCTATATTTACTTGAAAGACTGAACCAGGGCAACCTAAAAAGAGGGGGGAGAGGAATTTCTCAGGTAAAAGGTTGACTTAGCTTAATCCCAAGGCTTTGGTAGCTAGGTCTTGACCATACTAGGTTCAATTCAGGGTATGATGTGATATTTCTATTAAACTAAAGGGTTCTATGGTTATCTCTAGTTTTTGTAAAGGAATTATAAGTATCAAATGGAAGATTTTTAGTCCAATCATCAAACAATTTCATGAAATCAATAGATTTGCAGTAATATTTCATGAACATCAAACAAATTTGCTATCACTTAAGTAGTTTAGCTTTAATCATTTAGAAATTTCATGGAAACAAAAGATTTGCAATAATATTTCCATTCATTCATCTATTTTTTAGTACATTTTCTGAAATTTAACATATAATCTAAAATAAAGCCTCAAAAAAACTTGAAAAGTAAGATTGCTCCCTACTACTCTCCATGCATGCCCCAAGATTTAATCAAATCAAAGAAAACAACTCTATACTTCACCAGATTGCTTCACAGCTAGGAATAAAATGATGCGAGCTTTTAAACAAAGAGGGTTTAGTTTGGACATCAAGTAGATTTTGTATGCACCCTTAAACGACATAGCATACAGTCTTGTCCAGGTAAACATACAAACCAACTACAAAAGATACATGAGATAGGTAGCTTTCAAATTGGCTTTGATATTGATTGAGTTCTATGTGCATACAAGTTTTTAGACCGGAATGATTTAAAAAATAGGAAAAAAGAACAAAACTTAAAGAAGTTTTGGCTCTTCCGACATCCACAAATTCTGAACTTAACTTTAAAAGAAGTATCCCCTAGCCTTTTATAGAAATAAGATGCAGGTAGGATAAGACAAATACATGAGAGGGAATCCAAGGTATGAATCACATCAAGGCACATGGAATATGACAACTCACAAGAGAATTGCAAACAAATTCAACATGAGGTCAACCTTTGTTTACACGTTGAAATCCTTCAATTTTTTCTTCTTATTATCACCAAGAAAATAACTTGAAATTTCCCATATATTCATAACGATTGCTTTATCATCCTGTTCCAACATTTTGGTTTTGCCCTTGGGCTTTCTACTCTTGGGAATGGGCTCCCCCGGAGGTTGGCACTTTCCTTCATTGCATGTGTAATACCAAGATCCCCGGTATTCTGACAACTCGAGCTCTCCTTCGCATAATTTCCTGAAATGTGTAGCCTAATATAGATATGATTCTATCTGTGAACCAAATTTTCTTGATTGTCCATACTCAAAATTTGCATCACAATTTGTTTCTCCTGCAATAACCAATTCCAACTATTAAATCCCTTTTAAAATATTTATAAAAATCTCATGTAAATAAAACCATCATCAATTAATCATTATTTTAAATCCATTATAAATAAAAAACTTTCAAAAATATCATATATATTCTCATGTAATTATTCCTTTTAGCTAGGTTACCAGACCAACAGATTTTTTGGATAACATAAAAATTTTGAAACTTCACTTTGCATTGCTACCCAGTACCTAGTGTTCAACTTTTTCCCATAATTTTCTTGGACCTTGGATTTTACCAGAACTTCCTAACTTATTGAACCTTCACTCCCGAACCAAAAAATTTTGCTCAACACCTTATATTACCTTTTACACTTCTGGCTTTCCTGGTTCTCGGTACCTGGTACCTGAAACACTTGAAATATGAAGTACTCTTTTAAAAGATTTCCTTTTTACTTTTTACTTCCGGTGATCTTTCCAACTAGCCAACACCTACCATAAGTGTTAGTTTTCACTTGGGGTCCCCAAGTCATACAATCTTGGGGTGTGTTGTGAGACCACACAAGACTTACCATAAATTTGTCTTCAAAAATTTTGTCCTTTTCTAGATCAGATCTCAATATTTTTGCTTCTTTCTCAAGTTTAGTGTATCCATCCTTCTTCCTTTGAATTTCAATTTCCTGACATTCTTTAGTTCTTTTCTTTTCATCCAATTGCTATAGCAAGCTAGAGACAATTTCATCTACTTTAACCAATAGATCGCATGCTTCAACACATTTGCTTTGCAGTTTTTCAACATACTCATTTTCTTTCATCAATTTGTCCTTCAGATCTTCTATTTCTTTTGAAGATCCAACAAAGATCACTTCGAGAGGAAAAAAATTCTTATACTCAAATTTTGGGACCTTCCTCAAGCTGTTAGGCTTCTTCCGAGGAACCAAGCTCTAATACTAATTATTGAACATCCAAAATACTGAGAGGGGGGTGAATCAGTACTCCATAAAACTATTCACATAAAATCCATCTAACCATTATAACAATTATAACTAAATCAACAAGAGAGAACATAGAAATAGATCAATGCAACAACATGTACATGAATGCTAGGATTATTATGTGGAAAACCCAAAAATGGAAAAACCACATTGAGGGTTAACTCACAATATATTATATCTGGATATAAGATATTACATGGCTCACTGCCAGGACTCACTGTCCTGGAAAAAGGCTCACTGCCTGAATACAAAACATGGCTATCCGCTAAGATACAAAGATTGTGGCTCACTGCCAAAAGGTTTGAATTGATAGAATACACCTTAAATGTGCAAGATTCAGTTCCAATGAAGATAATAATATGAAGTACTGCCTCACACAATAGTTGCTCAACAAATCTGCTTTGATCCCCAATTGGTAAAACATTTAGGCTCAGATCCTTTCTTCCACACTCGTACTCCCACTTGCTTCACACACACACACACACTTCTTCTCTCTTCAAAGAATCTTATATATATACTAGTATGTCTTAATCATCAATTAGTTCATCCTAATTAGATGAAGAAAAAATAATCAAAACACCCTTGTCGGTACCATATATGATTTAAAACATTTTATCCATGTAGTGCATTATACCAAGTCTGCTGACATCCATAAAGCATAACTAGTCTTCATAATGAATTGCATACATGATGTCGGCCAAGACTAGAACATAATTCATAGAATCTCCAAACCAACATACAATCCTCATAGAAAACACCTTTCGAATCTGAGACCACATCAAATTCTCATCATACTATCATCAAAGAGACTACCATTAAAACTGAAGCATTAAAATGTTCTCCTTAAGAAAATGTGGAGTCTCCCGCACCGATATGCTAAGCGAGGAACAGTAGTAGAATATAGAGTTGAACTATGTCAGAGATAACTTTTCTCTCACAAACCAAAACTTCTCAAGATCTAGGATATAGATTTCTGAATGATACATGATAACATGGTTAGGAGATTAGAGTCATATCTATTCTTGCGGTGAATTCTAGACTCAAATACCAACACACTGGCCCATCACAAAAGAATGTTACTGATAGAGAATAACTTCTGGTAAACCAAGTAATCTTCTCATATAGTTGTCACCATTTTGACATCAATGACAAGATAGAAACAACCAACACAAACTTTCCACACTTCATGCTCATGTTGCAAGGCTCTAGATATTTCCAACAATATCCTATACATTAAACCATCAACCCTAATCCCTCAATCCTATACCTTAAACCCTTAATACCTCATCCCTCAACCCTTAATACCTCATCCCTCAACCCTTAAGCCCTCAACCCTTAAACCCTTAATCCCTCAACCCTCAACCCTCAACCCTCAACCCTTAATTGTAAACCATCTACCCTTTACATTATATCATCAACCCTAATCCCTCAACCCTATACCTTAAACTATAAACCATCAACCCTTAAACCCTCATCCCTTACACCCTAATCTATCAAACCTCAACCCTTTACCCTCTACCCTATACATTAAACCCTCAACCCTTAAACATTAGTCCCTTAAACCCTCAACCCTTAAATCCTCAACCCTCAACCCTAATCCCTCAACCCTCAACCCTCAACCCTTAAACCCAAAACCTTCAACCCTAAAACCTTAAACCGTTAACCATTAACCCTCAAACCTTAAACCCTCAACCCTCAATCATCAACCTTATACCTTAAACCCTAATCCCCTAACCCTCAACCCTTAAATTGTAATCTCTCAACCCTCAACCCTAATCCCTATCCCTAAACCCTCAACCCTCAACCCTTAACCCTAATCCCTCAACCCTATACCTTAAAATATAAACCCTTAACCATCGACTCTAATCCATCAATAGTCAACCCTTAAACCCTCTACCTGCTACACTATAGAATAAACCCCCAACCCTAATCCACCGACCCTAATCCCTAATCCTTGAACCCTTAACTCTCAACCCTTAAACCCTCAACCCTCAAACACTAATCCATTAAACCCTCAACCCTTAAATCCTTAACCCTCAACCATCAAACCCTAAACCCTACACTCTTACAGCCTCAACCCTTACAACCTCAACCCTTAAAACTTAAACCCTCAACCCTGAACCCTTAAACCTTAAACCTTGAACCCTCAACCATCAACCATATACCTTAAGCCCTAATCCCTAAACCCTCAATCCTTTAACCTTAATCCATCAACCCTCAATCCTAATCCATATTTGTAAATCCTCAACTCTCAAACCTTAATCCCTCAACCCTCAACCCTCAGCCTTAAACTATAAACCCTCTACCCTAAAAGCGATAACCTCAACCCTAATCCATCAACCCTATACATTAAGCCTAAACCCTCAGCCCTCAAACCTTAAACCCTCAACCCTCAGCCCTCAGCCCTATACCCTCAGCCCTCGGCCCTCACCCTTGCCCTCAGCCCTCACCCTCTATATACATTAAACCTAACCCTAATGCATCAGCTCTATCCTAAGCCATAATATCTCAGCCCTCAACTCTTAAACCCTAATAACTTAAGAACCTCAGCCTTCAGCCCTAGGCCCTTGACCCTTAAACCCTAAACCCTATCCCTAAGCACTCAATCTTCAACACTACACCTTAAACCCTAATACGTTAATCATCAACCCTCAACCCTCAACCTTAATCCCTTAAACCATAAACCCTTAACCCCTTATCCCTCAACCCTTAAAACCTCAACCCTCAACTCTTAAACCCTTAAACCTTAAACCCTTATCCATTAAAATCTCAACTCTAAACCCTAAACTCTCAACCCTTAAGCCCTCAACCCTCAACCCTCAACCCTCAACCCTCAACCCTCAACCCTAATCCCTCAACCTTCAACCCTTAAACCCTAAACCCTCAAACCTTAAACCCTAAACCCTACACCCTTCAACCTCAACCCTCAACCCTATACTTAATCCCTAATTTTTCAAGCCAATATCTTAAACCCTTATGGACCTATACACTATACACTTAACCTTGGACACTCAACCTTGAATATTATCCCTCAACTCTAAAACCTCTACCCTATACTTATGCCCTAAACCCTAAACCCTCATCCCTATGCCTTATACCCTCAACCTTAAACCTTGGACCCTTTACCTTAGACACTCAACCTTGAAGATTGTCCCTTAGCTCTGTAAACCTTCAACCCTCGACCCTATACCCTCAACCATATACTTAAGCCCTAATCCCTCAATCCTAAACCATATACCTTAAACCCTCAACCTTAAACCCTCAACCCTCAACGCTATACCCTATAACCTCACCCTTATACCCTAAACCCTAAATATTGTCCCTCAACCCTATACTTAAACCCAAAACCATACACTCTCAACCCTTCACCTTATGCCTTATACCCACAATCCATACCATAAAACCTAAAACCAAACCACCTATACATTACACAATATTATACACTCAACGAGCTTAATATTATCCCTCAACTATAAACTCTCAACCCTATACACTATACCCTAAACCTATTACTTAAGCCCTAATACCTCAGCCTACAACCCTATACCTTAAACCCTAAACCTTGAAACCTCAACCCTCATCCCTATAACCTATACACTCACCCTTATGTACCCTAAACCCAAAACCATCATATACATAGATACAACCATACATACATACATACAAGCATACATACATAGATGCATACATATATACATACATACATACATACATACATACATACACACATACAAGCATACATACACACATACATACAAGCATACATACATACATATGAAAAAGCATACATACATACACACACACATACATACAAATATATATACATACTTACATCAAATGTACGCTTAACAAACTTTCACTCATCAAGCGAGACATAATGCGAGCGTGTTATAATGTGCTCACATTATGTCACGCTTGGAAAACATCAAGAAAAATAAAGCAAAATACAAAGAAAGAAACAATGCAAGTGTGTTATAACATGCTCGTGTTATGTCAAAATCGTGACATAATGTGAGCATGTTATAACATGCTCGTGTTATGTATTTCTTTTGGAATTCCCAAGCCTTAGGCTTGGATTTTCTTTTGATTTCCAACCCAAATGCTTTAAGTGCCTTCCCAATGTCTAAAGATGTGTTTTTGCATATTCTACAAGATTTCACATAATATCATTTGTGCTAACAATTAGGTTTACATATGTTTCAAGGTTGAGTAAATCAAACACCTAGGTAATGTTAGGCTCTCTCTTAGCTATTTAATGATGTAATTTTTTTTCACATTTTGACAAAAAAAATTAAAAATAAAATGATTTAAGCCGACATTAATATATTTATACATAATAATATAGAGGTTACAAAAACATTCTTCTCAACTGAGAGTATACTTTTGAGCTCTTCATGTATGTAGTAAACATAAATTCCCAGGTGTGAGAACCTAGATAATATTGTTTTGTCTATCTACTAATAGTATGCACTCTGGCATATGATCAAAAATCAAAATATCAGCTTGTGTAATACAAAATACAGTTGATTACATACTAACTACAAGCTATTTGTGATTATATGCATATATTTGATAACATATATGTATCAAGCATTGCCTACAGAGGATCCTTCCTCCATTTCACCTTTGTACATGTGTTGTTGTGATGGCCGTGTCAAATGAGAATTTGTTCTTATGTTCATGTCAGGAATTTGTGGGAGTGGTTTGAATTGATGAGCCTTCTTGTTTCTTTGCATAGCTTGTGATTCTATAGATTCTACCAATTCCAATTCCTTTTGTTTTGAACTCTGTTTACTGCCACAAACTACTTGGTGACAATGATGAGTGAGGAGAAATGATAAAGCATGAAATTTTTATTTGAAGTTTCTCACCATGTCCTCCCCAACTTCACAATGATGGTGTGCAAGTGCTCTGTGCAAATGGCTGGGTGAATCATACTCCAATGTTGTCTTGAGTTCAATGTAAATATTTCTATAACATGCCTTATGGTGCAAGTAATGCCTAGGGAAAATTCCACCCACATATGCTTCCCCTTTCCAAAAATTGTATTTTTGAATGCTCTTGAGTAGAACATTATCCTGCAAGAAAACTTCCTAAATAACTGCTTTTTCTAACTTTGTCATATCTTGATAATTCTAGTTTAGATCCAAGACATTTGACACAAAGATTGAAACCAAATTTGAAGGAAATATCAACCTTTGAGCTGATGGGTGTAAGATGTCATCTCCTATTAGAACTTTTAGGGACATTTATATAGGAAAGCATTCTATTTTGAAAATATTTGACAGATGTTCTCTTTCTAGCCCTTTGGAGAATGGTATCTCCCATTCCTAAATTGGAAAAGGAGCCCTATGATTTCTTGGCATAAATTCCATGTTATGTTATGTTTCTTTACCACCCAAAAACTATATTGAAACCCAAAAGAAGAATAGATTCTAACAATCACTTGACCTTGTAGAACACTTGGAAACACTGGAAAAGATATGTATACCAACCAACATAGCATGACAGAACAAACACACATAATACTATACTTGATGTGCAGATACTAATTGTTATGTAGTCTAGCAATCAACATAGCATGATGGAACAAACAAAAAAATTTCTTGTTTGTTCTAAATAGAGCATAGTGGAACAAACATAAAGTAATCTTGTGTGTTCAAAACAAAGAACATAGAAACAGAGCATGGTGGAACAAACACAAAGTAAACTTGTGTGTTTAGAACAGAGAGCATACCAACAGAGCACGGTGATGGAAAAACAAATATATTGTTTGTTTTGAAAAAAAAGTTACTACCACGAAAGTATTTCAACTATGTATCACAACAAGGGCAAGTAGACATTTAAACATCATCATCTGATGATGTAATGCCCTTGATCACTAGAAAGTATTCTCTATTTGCACTTGAAGCCAACCATTTTTTCCATTTTAACCACCATCCTTTACATCTTGTAATAAAATGAGAAACTCATTTACATGAATGGAATTCAATTCCTTTTCAATAGCACCAAATATGTTTGAGTTCTGACACATGTTTGATCATCCTCTCCAGTCCTCTCCAACACTTGAGATTAAATCCACAATCAAATCCAAATTTAGTAACCTACATAGAGCCGACACTTTGTTAATAAAATACATACCTTTGCTACAACCGATTCATCGGGGAATGAAGTTCCTTTGATATATTCTTTCAAAGAAATATTTCCTTCAGGATTCCAAAGATTTTACACATGATGCCAGTCAGTTTTTCTGCAGATTACACTTATGACGTATAGGATAAGGTTGGATTAGTTTCAAAATTACACTTTTGCACATGCTAATAGCACGGTATGAATTTACAGTCTAACATAATGGACTATGATGTGGAAAAATATGTACAACACTAATGATGATTTTGAAAATCATTTGTTTAATGCAATATTTAGCCCACCTTTTTTTAATAGAGCTCCTCCACCTTTAGCACACTGCCAACATCCACATACGATTAAAACTCCCACTTCTTGACATGAGCATTAACCTGTAGCACCCTTGATTAATTTCTTCTCTTTTTATATGATTTCCTTTATTACTCACTTTCGAGAAATAAGTAATATATTATAGCATGCTTAACTTTTCATCAAATTCTAGTTGATATTTTCCAAGTCTTAATAGCAATTTTTAGTTCCTGTGCTATATCAACCATGTTAGCTTCATACAATTGTACCTTTTGATCTTGATCACAACCAACATTTGCAAATTTATCTGTTACCAGGTTACCCTCCCTATATGTGTGTTTTATCTACACAGACTTGAACTTTTCCATCATCTTCCAAACCTGTTGCATTGCATAATTGATTTTCCAACAAGAGATTTTTTTTCCTTACAAGCATTTACAATAATTAAGGAGTCTCCTTCAATTTCCAAGTCTTTTAGTCTTAGGTCATATGCTAGTTGCAAGTCATGAAGTAAAGCTTGTTCTTCTACAACATTGTTTGTTCCCTTCGGTAATTTTATAGACATTGTTGAGATAAGAAGTCCTTTGTGATCTCTAATTACAACCCCTACCCTTGAAAAACCTGGATGCCCTTGTGAAGCACCATCAAAATTTAACTTTAAATTTCCTTCCATAGGTGGGGTCCATTGAATTCTACTTCTATCCAGTTTTTGAATTGAATTTTTATGTTGGATTCCTTTAAATGGTAGAGAAATCTTATTCCATTTCTACATAACCTTTGAATCCCAATCTGTGAACAATGATCCAACATGTTTGGTCTTCGAAACATAGGCATTTGATATTTCTGTTATTGAAGATTCCAATTTCTCGAGGACTTGATCAACCTTCATTTTTTCATTCCTAAAGATTCTTCTATTTCATTCCCACCAAATGGTCCACAAGACTACAAAAGGAATCACTCTCCATATACAAGAAAACAATGCAGATTTATACAATACTGGCCAACTAAAGAACAAATCCCACAAGTTGTTTGGTAGTGGAGCATACCAACTTAATTTATCTTTAATAAATGACCAACATTGAGAAGCAAAGGGGCAATGAATAAAAAGATGATTTATTTCTTCAACCTCATTTTCACAAAGGACAAATGTAAACTAGGCTGCAATCCCAAGTTTCACAAGCCTATCACTTGTCAAAATTCTTCTTTTGATAGCCAACCATGAGAAATATCCCACCTTTGGAAGTACTGAGGAATCCCAATAGAATGACAGGGATCTTTGTGGTTTGATTTTTTCTCCTTGATTCATTAGTGCCATATAACCCATTTTAACTGTGTACTATCCATTTTTTGAAGGGGTCCGTAACAACTTATCCTCCCTTTGTGACAAATATACACTCCTCTCAGCTAACCTACTTGAGAATTCCAATTTCTGCCCATGTGGACAGTCAATATTAGAGACATTTCTCCACTTTACCTTCCTCATACAAGCATCTATACTATCGAAGTAATCACTTACTTTATCACCCCACCTTGTACGGAGTTGAACTTGAATATCATACAGACTATTAGATGAATTTAATGGTGAATGACCTCCCCATGAATCTTGCCAAAAAAATTACTTTAAACCATCATGTATTTCCCATGTAAGGTATGGTAAGATTACCTTCCTATAAGACACTAAGAAATTCCACATTGTAAAGCCTTGTGGAAGGTTTGAAGCTGTAAAAATTCTCTTAGGGTCCATATTATCTAAATACTTGGCTTGCATAACTTTGCACCATTTGGAATGTGACTTAGCATACATGTGCCAAACTAGCTTAGCACCTAGTGCCTGATTTTGAACTAATAATTTATGTATTCCTGCACCCCCTTTGGATTTTTGTACACAAAAGTTTTATAAAGATATAAGAGATATATCTTCTTTTTGTTATCAATGTTTCCCTTCCATAAAAATCCCTGATTATTTTTTCAATTATTAGAATCACAGATTTTGGTGCTTTTAACACTACCATAAGATAATTGGGGATGGCAGAAATGACACATTTTATCAATAATATGTGACCTGAAAGTGACAACCATCTACCTTTCCAAGATGCAATTCTCTTTTGAATACTTTGAATAATGTTAGCCCAAAAAGAAATTTTGTTTTCCCTTGAAAATAGTGGGATTCCAAGATACTTGCAAGGTAACTCCGCTATTTGAAACCCCAGAAGATTGACAATTCTCTTTTGTAAACCTAATTTGATATGAAAGGTGTAGATCTTTGATTTTTCAACATTTATTTGTTGATTAGAAGCTCACAAATATTTTTCTAATACATACTTGATATGTTTAGCCTCTTGTACTTGAGCTGATCCAATAATAGTGTGTCATCAACAAACAAAGAATGGGTGACTGACATATTAGTAGGAGGAATTGAAATTCCTTTCCACAATTCTTGTGAATGGGATTGTTTGATTGTCCTACTGAGAGCTTCAGCTAGTACTATGAATAAAAATGGTGATAATGGATCACCTTGCCTCACTCCTTGAGTGGAACTAAAAAAGCCAGATGATGTGCCATTAATTAATACTAAAAACTTGGCACCACTTAAACATAAAAGGACCCATTTACACCATCTAATGGTAAAACCAAACTTCTTCAAAATCCATATCAAAAAAGACCAATCCACTTTATCATAAGCTTTCATCATGTCAAGCTTGATGATAAATGAAGGAATTTTATAAAAAGAAATAGAGTGCAAAATTTCATCTGCCACAAGAGGCCCCTCCACTATTTCCCTGCCTGGGAAAAAACCACCTTGCTCTTCTGATATAAGCTTTGGAATGATAGGTAACAAAAATATATATATTGCTTTAGTAAAAATCTTATAAATCGTGTTGCAAGGAGAAATAGGCCTAAATTCCATGAAGGACTTGGGATCCTTAACCTTTGGAATTAATGCAATATGTGTTACGTTAACTGTTTGAGCATAGAACATGAAGTTCTTGACTCCTCTAGTTCCTTGAGTAAGTCATTTCTTATAAAGTCCCAACATTTTTAAAATAATAATGTTGTAAATCCATCAAGTTATGGGGCCTTGTCTGCTTTAAGTGAAAAAAAAACTGCTTTCACTTCATCAAGAGTGAAAGGTTTGTTGAGTTGTTCATTATCTTGTTCAATGAATAAAGTAGGGATTGCTTGTAACATGTCCTCTCTATCATCCCCAAATTGATCTCATTTGATTTGTAGGAGAAGATAATAGATTGGAGAAGAATTTAACACCTTCATTTCGAATGTCCACTTCGTTGTTTAACCATTTTCCTGAGGACGTTTCCTGAATACAAAACACTACATTCTTAGCTTTATTAATTTGAGCTAACATATGGAAATATTTAGTATTCTTATCTCCTTCTTTAAGCCACAACTCACATGATTTCTGTCGCTAGTAAAGCTCCTCATGCAACATTAACTCTTCCCATTCTTCTTGTAATTTCTTTTGTCTTTCAAAAGACTGTGGGTTTAGTCCCTAACTTCTAATCTGCTTATTCACCACTGCCAACTCTTTTGAAACTAGATCCTTTTGATGGAATATATTCTTGAAGACATGTATGTTCCATTGTTTTATCTGATCTTTCATAAATTTCATTCTCTTACAAAACCTATACATAATGGATCCTACCTCATACAGAGCTTGTATCCACCACGATTTCAATAATGGCAACAAGTCATTATTTCTAAACCACATTGATTCAAATTTAAATGAAGCATTCCATTTATGAGGTGAATTAGTTGTTGCAAGACTGAGAAAAGTAGGAAAGTGATCAGATCTAGAACAAGGTAATATTTATGACATTTGTGTATACTTATCTACTACCCAATTTGAAGAAATTAGAAATTTGTCAAGCCATACAATTATTTGCAAAAAATATTGTCTTTTATTTGTCCACGTGTACATTCCTTTTTGAGGTTGTACATCCACAAGTTCATTATCATGAACAAACTTACTCAAATCTTCCACTTTCTTGTGAGGAGGTATGATTCCTCCAATTTTTTCATTAAGAGATAATATTGCATTGAAATCTCTAGCAAGTATAATTTTTTCAACTCCCAACTGATCAAAAATTAACTCCAACTCCTTCCAAAGCTTGTGTTTTCCTACTGTTGAATTTGGTACATACACATTAACTAATAAGAAGGATAAACCAAAATGGGTAACACGTCGCAATTGCCAATGTGGATTATTAGTGATGGGTTCCAATTGAATTGATTTGGTATTCCATAATGTTAACAATCCCCCAGATGCTCCTTGAGTAACAAAATGATTAGACTTCCAATTAGTCCACTTGAATACTATATTTTCATAACTTTCCTTGAAAATCTTAGTCTCTTGTAATAAAACAACATATGCCCCTGGTGAAATAATTTTTTGTTTAATCAAGGCTTGTTTGCTAGGGGCATTTAAACCTCTAACATTCCAAGAAATAATCTTCATATTGATTGAGGAGAGCTCCCTGCTCCCCTCAATTTTTTCTTTATATTACCATCTAATGTTAATTGTACTCCTGAAGCAATCTCCTCATGCAACTTAAATGTATTTGACTTCCTACCTATTTTACCAGGTGACTTGATTGCAGGTGGAACAAGAGGAGTTTGACTAATTGTTAAATGTTTTGAGAAGTTGAAAACACCCCCATACGTGTACTTCACTACTTTCTTGAATTTCACTATCAAAATTTGTTGCAAACTATTCATTGCTTCCATGTGGGACATCTGCAAAATTTATTGAAGAAGATGGCATAGTAATGTCAGAATTTTCTATCAACAATTCCTCTTCTTCCTTAGTTACTTCCTCAACATTCATCAAAAAGATTTGATCCTACCATATTTGTAATACAGTCTGCCTAGATTTCCAAACTGTCATGATCATCCAGAGCATGTTCATCATGTAATCCCATTCCTTGCATACTATTTTTACTATGACACGACATGAATGGAAATGATGTCTCACGAGTTTCAAGTTGACTACTATAGTTAGGTAGCAAAGTATTATCCCACATCAACTTTGAAACTATTTCATCTAACTGCCTACTATTACCTATAGAAAGGCTTGGAGTATATAAACACAAAGATCTTTCCCAAGGAAAGACCTCTAAATTTGATAGCCAACCCTTGGATAAATTCACAATAAAACTTAATACTCTGCCACTTTGGCAAGGCATAATGACCTTTAAGGAATCAAAATCCACCTAATGAAGATTAAAAATATGTTTCCCCCAATTTTGTTTCAACAAAACAGAATTGATTTTTGATGTAGTTGACAAATATCCCAGTTTTGAAGAACAAGCTTCAAACACTATTGAATTCCCATTCCTAGCCGGTTCATCATACAGAGCCAAGTCGGCCACATGTGGGGATGAAGAAGAAAATATTGTCAAGAAATTGTTCACCAAACTTATATCACTTTGAGATTGATGCTTAGCAATATTTAAATCACCTAATCCTGAAACACTTTGACTCATAGCTAGCCCCATTTCATTTGATTCACACTAATGGGAAGAATGCCTTGGTAAATGGAAAAAAGTACACACATTCTTGGTATTTTCAATGAGGATTGCATTTCTCCAAGACCCATTATTTGAATGTATTCCGAATGAAGAGGGAAATTCCTTTGAAGTATTTAACAAAACACAAACCCTTATCTATTTATTCTTGTTTGAAAAACTCCATATCATGACAAACAAAAGCCCCCAAATTATTAGCAATGGTTTCCACAATTTCAGGTTCCCTATATTCAAGTGGCAGAGTAGGAAAGTGGAGCCAGAAGGGAACCCATTTCATTACAATAGAAAAGGGATCAAAATTTGGAACCTAAGCTTGAGTAAACAACCCAGAACCCTAAAAAAACCAAGACTTATCTTGTAAAACCAAATCTCTCTACTTCTTGGTAGAAAAAGAAATAATGAAAAAGCCATTTCCCTGATCTATGTAAAAAACCTGAATAGCCCCATCCCATTCAGAGAAAAGTAATGCTTTTAAAGTTTCAGTACTAGGTAAAAAATTCTAGAATTTACATATTAAAGCATGATTTGTAAGATCCTTTATTTGTGCAGATAAAGCTTCTTCATAGAGAGAAATTTGAGCAAGATCCTCAAATTTAGAATCTATCACAGAGGGTTGAGGAGGACATCCTTTACGAATCCATTTCATGCCTACTTTTTTCTTATGTTCTATTTTATGCGCATTTTTCCTAGAAGGAGCAATGCTTAGAAGAGAAAAAGCATTCAAACCATTTACATCTTGTGACAAGGGTTTTACCTTATTTCGATGAGCATTCCTTAGTTGCAACTAGAGAATCTGATAACAATCTTCGTGCGGGTATGTGCAGGATCATGATGGGCCAAAAAGTGGCAATATGATGGGTATTTGTAGGGTATGTAGCTGACGACATTTTTTATACCCAAAATTGATGAAATGAAAAGGGATTTTAAAGGAGATTCTCAACTTTCCACCAATATAAATTATGTTTTACTTTGAATTTAATAAATAATTATTATTCATTTTCTACTTGAATTACGACTAAAGTGTTGATTGATAGGCTGATTGAAAAACATCTATAGCTTTTAAACAATATCACATTTTTTGAATCCAAAACATGCATCACATTCTATGCTTCACATACTATAAGGATTATAAAAAGAAAAATTGAATTTCATGAAGTTTTGACCAAGTTAAGGTGGTCAGACATATGAGTTTTATATTTTTTAAAATTTGTAATAAAAAATTCATAGTTAATTATTTACTTGGAAAAAAATTACAAAAAAATATGCATCACATTTGAACATGAGTCCTCTACTTATTACTAAAATATTATAAAAAAATATTATCATTTTATTGTGGGTTAGGGTGGTCAAACAAGCACCTACTTCTTATTTTTCCACGAAATTTGAGTACTATTGCAGTAAATTTCAATTTTTCACTAAATAGATTTTTCTTTTTTTTAAATAAACCTAGTAGTTTAGAAAATTCATTCAATTTTCTATAGATTCTATTCTTACATATTTTTGAAATAATATAGATAAATTATTCAAATTTTTACGTCAAGTTGCCTAACTCTAATTTTTCTAAATTTTTTGCCACTTAAGGGTCTATTTTTTCCATGATGATCCTGCACATACCCATGCCTCCAAGCTATATTTTTCGGATACGACACAAGTGTATCCTTCATGGAGGAAAACTTATTTGAGCAAGGCTCAGGCCAATCAAGCTTTGTATTGGAAGAATAATGCCTTATCAGTTTTGGATTGAATGGAGCTCCAACTTTGATAGAAATATTGTTTGGGAATGTTGCAGGACCCTGTCGTTACGAAACAACATCCGCTCAAGACCAGATATTTTTAGCTTGGTCTTTATTTGAGCCAAAAATATCAAATGGGATTTGTTTCTCCTTATTAAGCATTCTCGTAGGATGAGGATTCCCAAAGGAACGATTAAATCCTTGACAAGAATCAATTTGGCCATTGATATTCGGTAATCCTTTTGATTGATAAAAAATCCCCGATTTGACAAAGAAAAAGGTTAGCCTACTAAAGAAGACTTCGATTTGTGTGATGCTACCACAAAAGGATGGGAATAGGCATTCCAACGAGGTTGATCTGCTCCATGAGAAGCTGAAGACAACCCAGAATGGTAAGAATTTTTCAAAAACTTACTGTTGTTCTCCAAAACGCCTCTCCGATATGTGCAGTCCCCATTTCAAAGAAACCGCCTTTCTCACTTCTCTCACATTTTGACAATGTTAAGGATTTCATCTTTAATTTCTTTTGTTTGTGTCTATTTTCTGTCAAAAACCATTCATTGAAATTTCAAATAAATTGCATTTTTATAAACTAGACTCCATTCTACACATATTCCAAAAAAATGATTTTTGATTAGTTTTCAAAAATTATAGAAGTAGCACAACCAAAATTCTATTTTTTAGGATGCGTCCACTTTGAAAATTAGTAAAAAATCAAATATTCATTAAAAAATTATTAGAAAAATTGGGCATAGACTACATCCTATTTTCTCACCGAAGCAATTTTAAAAATACCAAACAAAAGTTAGCTTTTAAATGAGGGAGCCACAAAAGATGCTATGTTATGCTTTTTTGACAAAAACATCGCCAATTTTTGTGGCTCCCTTTTTTGAACCCCTTAATCTCTACCATTTAAAAAAAAATAGTATACAAAGTAGACTCAAAGCAATACAACCCTTGTTTTTGTTGCATCTTAAAATTTTGAGTGTAACTATCCTCAATTTCTCATCCAAGGTCAGTATTTCCTTATTTAAAAAAAAATGGCCACATACAACCCTTTTTTGGACCCCCATCTTTTTGCACTTACCCTTATCAAGATTAGTTCAAAAGGGCTTGTCCAGGATATGCTAAGAATTAAGAAACCTTAGTCCATCAGTTGCAAGCCATGTAATGAAGGGAAGCAGACAAAAAGAAAATATTTTGCTAAGGAGTATTCCACATCAAATTCATTGGATTTGGTACATACAAATTTATGCAGACCAATGAGGACTAAGAGTCTGCAAGGAGATAGCTATTTCATGATGTTGATCAATTATTATACTAGGATGACTTGGATTACATATCTAAAAGAGAAATCAAAATATTTTGAGAAGTTCAAATCATTTAAGGCTATGGTGGATAATGAGACCAAAAGGACAATCAAGGTCTTGAGATCAGATAGAGATGAAGAGTTTAGAACTGAGAAGTATGATAGATTCTGTGAAGAACATGGAATTTAGAGGAAATTTTCTATCCCTAGAACTTTGTAAAAAAATGGAGTTGATGAAAGAAAGAACTAGATTGTACAAGAAATGGCAAGGACTATGCTATGTCAAGCAATTCTATGGGATATGTACTTGAAGGAAGCTACACAAATATCTATGTATATTCTAAACAGAGTTCAAAGTAGCGCAATATAGAGAAGACTCCATATGACTTATGGAAGGAAAGGTCAACACCGCAGTAAAGCACCTTAAAATATTTGGAAGCAAGTGCTACATTAAGAGAGATGAAGATAATTAGGGTAAGTTTGATTCTAGATCAAATGAAGGCATTTTTCTTGGTTACTCTTTAAGAAGCAAAGCTTACAAATATTATAACAAAAGATTGAAGAGGATAATTGAATGTGCAAATGTGAAGGTTGATGAAATTATTCAGAATACTACTATTCCAAAGGAAGAAGATGACAAGGAATTAATTCATAGTAATGTTGAAGATCTAGAATAAGTTGCTACAAAGACTCTAGCCAAGTATG